>JAOWBW010000138.1:1618918-1823818 GCA_026119855.1 Campanula takesimana | reverse complement strand
TTTTCAATGTAGGAGCAACATCAACTACATCTGCAGTGGTAAGAGGAGGAGACCCAGTTGGAGGTAAAGACTGGAGATGCAGCAACCTTTGCTTTCTTACAACCTTGACCGGACTGAGGGAGTGAATTCTCTTTTTTCTCCCCCTGAACAGTTGCGGTTCGAAGGAGTCTTTGAGGGTTTGAGAGATGGTGCGGCAAGTGACTTTAATGATGCGGTTCGAATTGCGAGGAGGAGAAGTGGAGTGAGTGATTTAGTGGATGGTTCCTTGAATCTAATACCGCGGACAAGTGATGATTTCTTTGCGGTAGGCTCAATAGCAATATACCCTTGCCTTTCCCTTTGACTGGGGCGGCAGGGAGATACTCTTCTTCATCGTCGTCATCATCACTAGCGATCGGCAGAGAAGGTCTGTGTTTGGAAGGAGACTCATATGGCTCAGAGGATCCTTAGCAAGATAGATCATAAAGACGGTTTCCAAATCGAGACCGGAAAATTGTTTTCATGGTAGAGATGGTAAAGAGCTTGCTCTTGGAAATGGAAAGCAGAAGTTCGCGATTCTTCGACATGATTTTGCGAATTTCCTTAATGTGAGTCATGAGAAAGGTAATGAATCTGTGAGTGTGGGTTGTGGGTACTTGATAGTGCCCTTGTCCTTTGATTTTATTGTAAGCAATGATGTTTTCTTTCAGGGCATCATAGATGACCTGACACCAGTCTATGTCTTTACATAAGTAAATTGCTGCAGACAAAGTCCACTGGGAGGAATTGAAGTTTGCCTGGTTACCTGTTTGCAATGAATAGAGTGTCCAACTAGGTGACCGATATGGTACATGACCTCATCAAAATTCCTTACGAGGAACTTTGGTGACATGAGTATGACCAAACCAAGCGCGTTGCAAGAGCCTTCAATTCATCATCAGCCACGGTCGTGGCATATACAACACCAGACTTCTTTTTGATTCCCAACACTTCACCAATATTAACCACATCTAAGGTCATCTCATGACCTTCAATTTCAGCATGAATGAACTTCACTATCTTGCCGATTTGCTGTTCGACCGGTCTCCTCTGTAGCGGTCGCAAAGAACTGGTCAACAAGAGCGGGAACATGAAATTCCTGATCAAAAGTGAAAAAAAGGTAGAATCCCAGTCTTCTCAAATCGCTTGATGAGATTCCTCCCAATGGCATCTTCTTTGAGATCTTCAATGTCCATTAGGAGTCCAGGTAGAAAATGTTTAGTGTCCTAAAAAAAATTGAGAAGTTAGAAAGATAATACATGCGGCCACTTGTAAAGAAGGTGCGGCAAGTGACGCGGTAAGGAAAATGGTGAGATAAGTAAACAATTATATGGTAAGGGAGAATAATATGCGGTCAGTATCACGATAAGATATAAGCGGTCGACACACATAGCAAGGAAATTTGAAAACAAGGAATTTTTGAAAGAGGAGAATTTTAGAGAATCAAAACACGCACAAACACCTTTTGAGTGTGTGTGCTTAAGGAAAATGGATCAAAAAGTAAGCTATCAAGAACACCAAGAACATTCTGATGAACATGAAGAATATACACTGTAGCTAAACCCAGAAAATTCAAACATCGCCAAAAATCGAATAAAAACCATGTACCCATATCCGAAAAATCCGATTAAGATCAAATATAACATCAATTTCATCAAGTAATCAATCAAAATGCACAAAATCGAAAAAAAAAACACGAAATGGGGGGGGGGGGGAATTTCGAAAACTCAGGTGGGTAAATATCTCCAAAAATCATCCAAAAAAATCTTGAAATATCACATATTGAGATGTAGAATGTTATCCTATAACAAGAATCAAGCAACACTAAGCCTAGAAAGTATCAAAATCAAGAATGTGGGAAGAATATGGAAAGTTTTTGAGAAAACCCATTTAAAATAGCAAATATTCGAAAAATTCATCAAAAATTAAGAGATTTAAGGGCCGAAATCATACCATTCGCGATTGATAAGGTGAAGGATGGAGAGAGGATGATTTCTTGTGAGTTTATCAACTCGAGCCATGAATTTTATAGAAGAAAATAGAGAGAGAGAGACGAGTACACAGAGAGAGAATTTAGAGAGAGAAAATGTAGAGATAGAAAGAGGGTTAGAGAGTGGAGCAGAGAGAGTGGGAAGAGTTTAAGTGGGAAGGGGTATATAGGCGGTTATGGGGATGTGGAGAGGTGGAAAAGTGGGAAGTTAACTCTGCCAAATCAGATTTTACAGACAAAAGAGTCCTTTTTGTTTTCAAATGAGAGCCAATGACGGCGGAGCAAAAATATTATAATTATTTGAAATAAATATAAGCGAGGGAATAATGAAAATTACCTTAATGCCCTTGAAGTCAAAAAATATCACTCCTAAATATCTCTAAAGTTAGAACACTTACCTGGAATCCACGAGTGCGGTAAGTAATGGAGTGAAGTTACCGTATAGCATGCGGTCGAAATATTGTGAATGCGACCGTGTATGGTGCGGTCGATGAACAATGCGGTAGGCATGAGTGACGACCAAAATACATTTGAGGTTGCCACCAAGCGGTCGACTCAATGCGGTAGGTACTAGCAGCAACCTAGAAACTTGCAGTCGACATTTATCAAGATAAATGATATTGGCTTGATTCGAGCGGTCGACGCAACGCAGTCGATTGAAGCAATGCGGTCGACATAGTTGCTAGGTACCTACTTGTTTGAAGACACTTGGAGAAACGAGAAAACATAGTACAAAAATCATAAGGACAAGATATTTAGAGTTCTAGCATACCCATTTCTCCTCTGAGAAACCTAAACCTCTTGGAATCCAAAGCCTTGGTGAGAATGTCTGCAATTTGATTGTCAGTACTCACATACTCTAGATGAATGTTACCTTTTCAACATGATCCTTGAGGAAATGGTATTTGATATCAATGTGTTTGGTCTTCGAATGCATACAGGGTTGTTGGACACAACAATGGTAGATGTATTGTCACAATAGATTGGACAATTTCCTTCGTTGATTCCGTAGTCGACCAATTGTTGTTTCATCCAAAGCATTGGCAACAGCAGCTTCCAGCAGCTATATATTCAGCTTCTGTGGTAGATACTGAAACTAATGCTTGTTTCTTGCTTGCCCATGAAACAAGTCGATTTCCGAGGAAATGACAAGTTCCACTTGTGCTTTTCCTGTCGATGGTACATGCTGCATAATCTGCATCTGAGTAACCTATAAGATCAAAATTTGAATCTTTGGAATACCAAAGTCCAAGGTTAATAGTCCAGATAAATATCGAATAATACGTTTTACAGCAATAAGATGTGCTTCTCGAGGATCCGCTTGATAGCGAGCACAAACACAAACACTAAACATGATATCGGGCCTACTAGCAGTTAAGTATAGGAGAGAGCCAATCATACCTCGGTACAATGTTTGATCAACCTTCTTACCTTTCAAGTCTTTATCCAACTTGTTACCAGCAGCCATAGGAGTGTCGTATGCTTTTGCATTGTCGAGTCCAAATTTCTTTATGAGATCTTTTGTGTACTTTGCTTGGTTGAGGAAGATGCCTTCAGCACATTGTTTAATTTGAAGTCCGAGGAAGAATGTCAATTCTCCCATCATGCTCATCTCAAATTTGCTTTTCATTAGCTTTTCAAATCGCTTACACAACAATTCGTTAGTGGAACCAAAAATAATATCATCGACATAAATTTGAACAAGTAAAGTATGATCATGATATTTAGCAATGAATAGAGTTGTGTCGATCTTACCACGCTTAAAACCTTTATCTAGGAGAAATTTAGATAGTGTATCATACCATGCCCGTGGAGCTTGTTTGAGCCCATATAAAGCCTTTTGAAGTTTGTAAACATGATGTGGAAATTTGGGATCTTCAAATCCGGGCGGTTGAGCGACATAGACGGTTTCTTGAAGTTCTCCGTTGAGAAATGCACTCTTCACATCCATTTGATAAAGATTGAATCTTTTGTAAGAGGCATATGCTAAAAATATCCTAATAGCTTCAAGTCGTGCAACGGGGCAAAAGTTTCGTCGTAGTCAATGCCTTCTTCTTGTCTATATCCTTGTGCAACCAACCGAGCTTTATTTCTTGTGATGCTTCCATTCTCATCCATCTTATTTCTAAACACCCACTTTGTACCAATCACTCCTTGATCCTTAGGTCGAGGAACTAAGTTCCAAACTTTACATCTTTCAAATTGGTTGAGCTCTTCTTGCATGGCAACAACCCAACTTGAGTCTTGGAGTGCTTCATCAACTTTCTTGGGTTCAACTTGAGATATGAATGCGGTAAGAGCATCATAATTTGATCTTCGTGTTCGAACACCAGAATGTAGGTCACCAATGATATTTTGAATTGGGTGATCTCTGACCTCGTGCACTTCATGAGGTAGGTCTTGTTGAGTTGATGGTTGTTGTAAGTCTTCTAGTGGTACATCATTTGTGCCATCCTAATCATAGGTAAGTTGAGGGATAGGTTCTTCAACATTGATGGGTGTTTCAACTTCAACTCCATTTGAGGTAGCAGCAGATGTGGTAGCTTCTGGTGCTTCATGTGAGGGAGGTGGAGGAGCTGTTGAGGTAGATGGATTTCCTTGAGTTGACTGATTTTGTGGTTGACTTGTACCTGTCTCATTTAGCTCAACAAAATCATCAGCAACATTTGGAGCCATATGTGGCTCAAGGAGAGAATGTTCATCAAAAGTAACATGGACAGATTCAACTATCTTAAGAGTGGTTTTATTAAATACACGAAAAGCTTTTGAGTGTTTAGCATACCCAACAAATATACCTTCATCGGCCTTTGGAGCAAATTTACCTCGATGTTCTTTACCGTTGTAGAGAATGAAGCATTTGCAACCGAAAATCTTGAAGTAGGCAATGTTGGGGGTTCTTCCTCTCCAAAGTTCATAAGGTGTTGTTGTAGGTCTTGTTGATGAGGGATCTATTTTGAGTGAAGCAAGCTGTGTTGACGGCTTCAGCCCAAAAATATTGTGGCAGCTTTGCTTCAGCAATCATCGTTTTTCCTGCCTCTATCAACGTTCTGTTTTTCCTTTCCACAACACCATTTTGTTGAGGAACTCCAGCAGCTGAAAAATTGTGGTCAATGCCGTGGTCGTCACAGTATTGAGCGACGCCGTTGTTTTTGAATTCTGTTCCGTTGTCGGATCGAACACTGACTAGGTCGTCTTCTTTTTGAGTTTGGAGCTGTCTAAAGAGCGCGGTCAAAATGTCATAACAATCATCTTTGGAGATCATCATTTCGACCCACGTATATCTTGAATAATAGTCTACCACAACTAATGTATATCGGTTGCCTCCGATACTTGCGGTAGTGACAGGTCCAAATAAATCCATATGTAGTAGCTGCAAACATCTTGAAGTTGACGGAGTCGTCTTGCTGGAGAAAGACGATTTTGGTTGTTTGCCTAGTTGACATGCTGAGCACTTTTCATCGTGGTGATCAGCTACCTTGGGTAGACCACGAACTAGATTTTCTCTACCAATCTTGGAGAGATACTTGAAGTTTAAGTGACTTAGTCGTTTATGCCAAAGCCAACTATTTTCGCTAACTTTCTTTGCTACAAAACAGATATTAGAAGAGATACAAGTAGAATTAAAGTCAACAATGTAAACATTTTTCTTACGAATCCCTTTGAGCAAAGTGACGCCGGAGTTGCCATCCTTGATAAGACAATGAGTTGAAGTGAAGTGGCATTGCAATCCTTTGTCGCAAAATTGTGAGATTGAGAGAAGATTGTGTTTTAGACCGGTAACTAGAGAAACATCTTGGATTGTTATTTTTCCTTTTCTGATGACTCCATAACCGATAGTCTTTCCTTTGCTGTTGTCGCCAAAAGTAACTGCTGGACCTTTTTCATTACGGACACTTTCCAAAAGGTTGATATCTCCAGTCATATGCCTTGAGCATCCACTGTCGAGATACTATAAACTTGTAGTTTCATTGGAGTGGCCGGCCATTAGGCAGAGAACCTACAAAATAAACATTTAAGATCGAGGTCCCCTTTATTATTTTGGGTCCTAAAGTTAGCAGCTTTTGACAACCCACACTTGCCTCACAGAAGGTGGTTTAAACCTTTTAGGATTGGGTGTGAATCTTAAAACACATTCAGCAGCCTTGTGACCATAATCATCACACACAGAACAATGGTGAAAGCCACCCAACTGAGGGTTAACAAACTTCGTTGAAGTTTTCAGCACAACATCATTTACTGGTATGGATGAGGTCGCCTCTACAAAATTCATCCACTTGAACTTTGCCGCCTTGCCACTACCCGCGGTCGTTGGTTTCCTTGCGGTAGCCAACCTCCTAGATGCGGTCGACTGACCTTGCGGTAGGTGAGTGCGGTAAGGAGATTCAGCGACCTTGCTGGTGCTTGCCGCAGCAGCAGGTTCATCCATGGCAATACCTTTCAACTTTGCCTTGCTAGTTTGCTTCTTAGGATAGACATAATTGAACACTAGTTTCTTCTTTGGTTCTTGTCCTACACCCTTTGAAACATGATGTTTAGCCTTCAACTCTTCCAAAGTTTGCTGGGTAAATTTCTCATCTCTTTCACAACAAGATGCACATTTAAAGTTGTCACTAGTTTGGAATCCCAAGCCTTCTTTATCACCACTAGACTTTTGGGATTCTAGTATTTGTTCCATAGTGACACGAGAATTGGTCCACTCATTAGTGATCCGTTTAAGGTCATTTATCTCAGCAACCAATTCATCGTTTTTAACTTTAAATATGACATTTTGCTCTTCTAAAAAACGGTTTCGATCAGTAAGAGGAGTCATGCTCTTGATCTGCTCCTTAAGGAGGGTGAGTTCAGATCTTAGTAGAGTTTTCTCCGTCTTAAGCTGGGAAATCTCTTCAGTTGAAAGTGCTAAAGCTTCCTTCATGCCAGAGAACTTACTAATTACCTGTTCAGCTTTCATAAACATCTTTTCTTGTTCGTCGGGAGAAATGTCAAACTTGACTTGTGGAGTGGTAAGCAGAACCTCCTTCACCTTGGGATTGTATTGAGCCTTCTTTGCTGCACTTACATCACATCTAGAAAATAGAAGATCTCCATTCCTTTGAACTGGAGTTAGGAATCCCTTTTCAGTAAGTTCATCAGCTGTATAGCTTATCCGTTTAGGTTTTGCATTTGGTGAGCGACGATTTTTATTTTCATCCTCATCATCGGAATGAACGACCAAACAATTGTGACCTTCTTCAGAATCCTCGTCGCTTTCATCAGAGTCTGACTCTATCCAGGTAGCTAACTCTTTTGTGGCAGAGTCCTCTTCAGCGACCATTCCCTTTTGCTTTGAGTATCTAGAAGTAAAGTTGCTTTTCTTCTTCATGTACTCGAATTTGGGAATTGGACATTCTGATGCGAAATGACCGGGTTTTCTGCAATAAAAACAAACGAGATCCTCTTTCTTCTTGGAGAAGTTGGAGTACTCTTTCTTACTTGTTGAGCTGCTCCTTGAAAACCTTGCAGGAGCTTTGCTTGATGATCCGGGCCTTGCTGATTTTCTGAACTTTTGAAATCTTTTCACGAACATAGCAAAGTCATCATCGTCCATATCTAGTAATTCAGACGTGGAGATTTTTGGATCTTCTTCTTCGACTATTTCTTCCTTTTTAGCGACCAGCGACAAGTTCTTTGTTTTTCCTTCCATTTCTTCAATGTTGTGGAGCTTGATATCAAAAACCTTGAGGTTGGCATAGAGGCTTCTGAGTGACATATCATCTAGTAACTTGGTATCTTCAAGAGTGTTTCCTTTATGAAGATATTGAGAACCAAGAGCGGCTAGAAAGTTAACATTGATTTCTTTCTTGGTAAGGTTCTTCCCAAGTACGGTGTAACTATTCACGATCTCACAATAGCGATCATATGTGGCTCTGAGTGATTCACCGGGGATTTTGGCAAAGTTGTTGAATCTTCTTTGAATTGCAAACTTTTTGCTTTCTTTGCAAGCTTGATCTCCTTCGATGTAATCTTCAATTGCATCCCAAAGTTCTTTTGCGGTAGCACATTCCATGATTTGTTGACGCTGAGATGTACTCAAAGTACTTAGGAGTATGCTCTTTGCTTTCACATCCATTCCAACTAGTCTTTTCTCTTCATCTGTCCATTCAGCTTTTGGTTTCTTGATCGACGGTGTGTCTGCATTGGTTTCTGGATTCGGATTTGCTTTCATTGGGAAGTATGGTCCAATGGTAAGACAATCGCCGAGCTGCTCGTCCATGGAGTAGAACTGAGTTAGAATGCTGTGCTTCCATACGTCAAAGTTATCTTCGTCGAACGCTAGAACGTGGGTAAAGTTAACCGTTGCCATAGTTTTCTGATTTTCCATTTTGAATCGGCACCCAAGCTGTTAAGCTTGAAAAAACAGAGGTTTTATAAAGGTGTTTGCTCTGATACCACTTGTTGGTCCCAAAGACACAACAAGGGTATGAAAAGAGGCTAGAGGGGGGGGGGTGAATAGCCTATTTAAAATTATCAACCCTTTTTCAAAATTCAACCTTATGCTTACTCTTGAATTTTGTGGTCAAGCAAAAACCACTAGTTCAAAGTAAAATGCACAGCGGAAGTTTTCGATAAAACGAAGTAGAGTTGGTTTTGAAGTTAAAAACTGCTAGGTAAGCAAATAGTGCGGTCAGAAATATTGCGGTCGGCAATATTGCGGTCGGCAAAGATGGAGATTTGAAAGGTTCAATTTGCGGTAAGCAATGCGGCAAGGTAACCTTGCGGTCAGCTATGTGCGGTCGGCAAAGGTTACAGACGAGGTAGGTTGAAAATGAAAGTTTGTGTCAGTGAGTTTTGGCAAAAGATAAGTAGTCAGAAGTAGTAACTTAAGCAATAGGCAAGCAACAAACACAATTCACAATCGTTTGATTATCTGGAAAGATCAAAACACTAAACGCAAACAAAGTCAATATGAACAATAAGAACAATTGCAGAAAGTAAATTTGCAGAATGTAAATGGCACAATGATTTGGAAAAGTTCGATCTGTTAAAAGATCTACGTCCTTTACCAAGATGGTCAGTCTTGGATTTTGAATGGAGGATATATTAATTCTCTTGAGTACAAATTACAAAGATGAAGATTTGAATTAATTCATACTTTTTATGAAGAACAAATCCTAGACTTAGACCGGTGTATCCCTAATGATGCAATCTATGTGATTGATAATCGGGGGGTGTGTGTGTAAAGAATCAAGAGCTCTATATAATCTAAATGATTGAGAGCCTAATGAATCTTTAAGTGTTGCTGGGCTTGAGATTTGATGTTCTTGAAGGCTTGCTGGGGATCTTTGAAGATTTGAGGGCGAAAGCTTGAAGATTCAAATGATTCTGGAAATCTTGAGTATGATCTTCAATCACCAAGTATTTCGACAGCAATTTCTCTCTTTGAATCTCAGCACTCTTCAATGAAGAGTTCAAGGTCTATTTATAGCCTTGGGTTGAGAAATAGCTGTTGGAAGATGATGAGCTGGAGCATTCTGATTGGAGCTCATATCTTTGTCTTGTAGTTGCAGAAGTTAGTGGTCCAGATGTACTATCTTGTACGACCAAATTCAAATTTGAATTTGCAACGTTCAAATCAAGTTTGTCTTTACTTGGATTTGCGGTCGCCAAGTTGTACGGTCACTAGTGCGGTCGCCTAGGTGAGGTTGGCAGACTTGGCCAATTTCGCTGAAGTCTTTCAGCAGCAGTATTTCTTCAAAATTTGAGGGGCTGATCTTCTAAGCCTAGCTAAATTAAAAATGGACTTAACTAATGAAGTTTTAAAACTTATTACAATTAACCTAAAGTCCATAAAAAGTAAAATAAGGTTATGGGATCAATCAAATCTAGGTAATAGGAGTGGTTTATAATTTTCATACCCAACAGGGAGCTAACAAAAATTAATATTAATATTGACAGTGAAGTGTAGACACCCCGTTCTAAACTGCTCATTTATGATTATACTATTCTTGGTCTCATCTTTACGATTTGATGAAGACTCATTTCTTTTGTAATATTTCGTTAGATTCCGACTAACTTCATTAGTTTTGAATTTAACTGACTAACAAACATTCTAGATAGGGCACAACAGAGAATATGCAATGCTTGGCTCGTACGACAACGTGTCTCGTACTAGACAACTTGTCTCCTAAGAGACTACCTCCCTAAAAAACATGTCTGATTTTCTTTCTTTATTAGTTTTGATTTTTTTTTTTTTTTTTGTTGACTTTCACTCTCCTAGTATGGGAGTAACCTAAATTGCTGATTTTCCAAGCCTCTTGAATTGGAATAAGGACTTTTATTCGTATCATTATTTTTTTTAAAAAAAATAAAAATTATCCTTTTGTTAATGGCATTAACAAATATAAATGAAATTTAATCAAATATTATAATGATTTTTTTTCGTTGAATGAAGGATGGGAAAGTATGTCAACAAATTAGAGGAATGGGTTGTAATCTGTGCCACGGCACATGATAGGGGTGCATAAGAAAGAAAAAAAGAATGTCACCGGGACATAGTTGGATGGCAAATGTGGGAGACATAAGATCTTGTTAGAAACATGCAGTGTGGGTTCGATTCTTGGTTCAAGCATTTAAGTGGTAGTAGCAATGAGAGACTGAAACTACTATCTAAAGATTAGTCTGGTAAAAAAAAAAAAAATTGAAGATAAGAAAGGAGATGGTGAAATAAGGAAACAGAATACTCCGTGTGGGGGCCCCTCTGTGTTTGTATGGAGTCCAAATCCTCTGTACCATTTTGTGTGCCACTTCATGTGCTACAAGTGATCTAATGGTTCACATTTATTGAGATTAGTATTATTGTAATATTATGCAAACATGTGAACGATTGAATTACAAGTGGTACATGAAGTGGCACAAAAAAATAGTACAGGAGATCTCAACTCGTTTGTATGAGTGAGAAAAGGAATCAGGAGAAACGTGGCAGAATCACACGGGCATAGGACCATCATGTAAGGGTGGAGGTGTCAGAGCGGCGTCTTCTCTGCTCTCATGATCTTGATCATCCCCTCCCCTTCCCCTCTCTTGGAATCAAATGCCCTTCATAAAACCCCCTTCCTACGTCATCTTCAATGTCCACGTCACTTTTCAAAGTCCCACCCCCCCCCCCCCCCCCTTTCTCCTCCCATTCCATTTCTCTCTCAAACAGGAAAAAGAAGAGACAGCAATACATGGGTTTGAAAGACCTATGTCTCTCAACTACTAATTCCGTCACAAAATGATCTTTTCATTTGCCATTTTTTATTGTCTCAAAAAGTTCTTCACTTTTTTACAATTTAAGCTTAAAAGTGCACAAACAAAGAATGGCTAGTGAAGCAAGTGTTCACATCCTTAAAAAGTTTAAATAGTCAAATGTGAAGATCATTTTGGGACGGAGGGAGTATTTGTTTTTAAAATTAGTTTTTATAAAATTAGTACTTCTATTAAATTTAAATGACTGGCTTTGAAGCAAAATTAAAAAAATTCTCATGAAAGAAATTATTATTTATAAAGCTTTAAATAGCATGGGACAAAATTATTACTTATAAAGCTTTAAATAACTTCATGAAAGAAAAGACAAAGTCATTTATTTTAAATTATCTATTTTTTATTAAACAAAATATTCATTTTGTGACAAACGTAGTGACTCCCAAAATAACATAAATACTAGTATAACAAAGTATTTACACTCAAACACAAAAAAGTACTCTCAATGCATTACTAAATAGTACTATATATATTAGTACTAAATAAATATACAACTTTTTTTTTCAAATTTGTTTTGAATACTCCCTCCTTCTCACCTGATTTAGGACAATTTGTCATGTTGAGCGTCCCACTCAATTAATGTTGGGAAACTTGGTTAGCCCCTGACCAAGTATTGGTGTTTGTTACTTTGTGTTGAATAAATCCTAGTTTGTAGGATATAAGTTATCTTTGATTTATTCTTCTTAGTCCAGATAAGGCTTCAGGAAATCATGGAGCAGTTGTTATCATTTCAATTTTGTAATGGCCTTTAAAAGCCTCTTTAAGTCAATAAATAATACAAGCTTAATAGCTACCAAGTGTTTACTGCCTTCAAGCTGTTCATTATCTAACAATTAAGACGTCCCAAAATGGCAACTTTATATTATTTTTATATTCAATGGGACCCATTTATCATACTCACAACAACAATCATCTTACTATTCTTCCCACTCATTCTCTTTCATGATCTTTTTCATACTCACGACACCTCCTCCACTCATTCTCTTTCCTCTTATTATAGTAGTATTTATTAATCCTCGTGTCGAGAGAGAAAATCTTATGTCAGATGAGACAGCGCGAGTATTATTTATATTTATCATTTTAATTTTTTTTGTCAATGCAAATAACTATTACTAAATATTAACGGCAATTTAATATCTCAACGTGATTTTAAACATTGTTATTTATAAAGTATTAATTTATTTATTTCTTGAAATGCTTAAATTAAAATAATTTCTTTGTTTTAGATTATTTATGCTAATTAAAAATTAAATTGAACAATATAAATAAAATTGAGGAGGAGGAAGTACTAATTTAAAAAAAATAAAAAAATCAAAAGACTTATTTTAAAAGACGAAGATTTAGGAGACGGAGGTACTCCCTCCTGTCACAAATATAAGAAAAAATAACTGAAATCACACTTATTAAGAAAGTAGTTAAATTTAGTTAATTGTCTTAATTTTATAATAAAAATTTATTAAAATTACTAATATATCCTCATATTAAATGTGTAATAAATGTATACTTGTATTTGAAATTGAGTAATTAGTTAAGGGTATTTATTGTAACAGAGTATTAAATACGATTACATTTAATGAGTTTTGTATTGAAACCCAACTTTTTTGCTTATATTTAGGTCCAATAAAAGCCAATTTTTTTGCTTATATTTGTGTCCGGAGGGAGCGGAGGGAGTAGCTTTTAGGTTTGACAAAAACTTGTATGAGAACACCATGACCCTTCTCATAGTAGAGACGGGTCATTTTTTACCCATGACCCACAGGCTCCCCCAAATTTTTGTTACTTTTTTTTTGCTTTTTTATATTATTTTTTTGTTTTTTTTTTGGTTTGTCAAAAGTAATAGTTACTATAACTAAATGAAACAAACGTGTTACTTATATGTAACAGTTTGTATACATAAAAGTAATACATATATACAGAAAAGTAACAGTGTTTTTTTTTATGTTTTCTTCGTTTGCCAAAAGTAATACTTATTATAACTAAAATGTAACGAACGTGTTACTTATATGTAACAGTGTTTATACATAATTGTAACTTATATGTGTCGAAAAATAATAATTCAACTATTTACACTTTAAAACTCAAAACACTTGTGTTAGTAACATTGTAAAAATAAGAAAGTAACAATTTTTATAAACGACTTTTACATTTTACTTGTATAATAACATTATAAAACAATTATGTTTGCTTGTATAATAGTATATCTATATGTTTTCAAATAATAAGTTACAATGGGTTCAATTTATCATGATACATGTAAAAGTATTACATTATCTATAGAAATCTGTTACAATTTCATCTACTAAAGTGTTACATTTACTTGTACAATTAATTACATTCATGTATATAAGTTGTTATTTATCAAATGTTACTTTCTTTTAAAAAATAAAATCAAAATACTCAAAAATACAAAATATTTTGGAAAAACTCTATTACATTTCAGTATAACGATAATTACATTTAGTTATTGTTAGTGTTACACGTATTTATAGTTAATATTACAGTTGAAAGATGAGTAAAATGAGCTATTTTTTTTATAAAACTGGTGTTACGTTTACTTATAATGGCTGAAGTCATTAGAGCCTCTTTCTAAATCAGTTTCCCGCTCAAACTCACCTCTTTATACTTAGAAACTTTGATTAGATTGTTTCTTGATCATAGTTAGAGCCGTCAATTTGGGTTGAGCCCGTTGGGCCGGCCCGGCCCGCCATGGATTAGGGATGGGTTGGGCTTGAAAGATACGAACCCAAATGCAAGTGGGCCAATTTGGGCTAGCCCATTTGGGTCGTGGGCTAAACGGGTTTGGGCCAGGCTGGGTCGGGCCAACCCACTTGTTTTCCCTTTTTTTTTTTTTTTTTTTTTTTTTCTATAAAAACGAATAGGGTTTCACAGTTTCTTTCTATCTTTCATTTTTCGACAACATTTGGATTTCGTTCATTCTCTCTCAAGAGTCAAGTCTCAACTCCCAGTCTCTCACCGACGCGGCGCCGCCAACATCGCCACTTCGCCAGTCGCCACCATAGCGGTCGTCGCCAGTCGGCAGTCGCTACCATCGCCGGTCGCCGTCCATCGCCTTCTGTTCTGGTAAGTCAACCATCGCCGTTCGCCGTCTCCGCACCACTCTCCTTCTCCCTTTCTCAGATCTACATCAATCTAGCTTTATTTCTCGATTTGATTATATAGATTGATTTTAGGTATGATTCTTATGGAAAAAATTAGGTTAAGAAGTTTCGATGCCTAATTTCATCTATTAATTTTCATGGATTAGGTTGATTAGGTTGATGATGATCAGTCTCTGTTTTTTTGTCATGGATTAGGTTGATTAGGTTGATGATGAATTGATGATCAGTCTCTGTTGCTTTGTTCATTTCAGAAATGGCATAAATGTTGTTTTTTTTTTTAACTAATTGGTGGCTTATTAAACTGAAAATCACAAAAAAATAAAAAAAAATATTATAGTCTTTTGGGTCTGGCCCACTAACCCAAGGTGGGGTGGGTTGGGTTGGCATTTTCTCGGCCCGCCAAGAATTTGGGCCAGCCCGCCCCGCCCCGTTTGAAGGTGGGCTGTGGTGGGTTGGGCCCAACCCACCCCGCCAGCCCGTATTGACGGCTCTAATCATAGTTGATAAAGACTCCAAGATTTGCACGTCTATACCTGCTTTTAAATTACCGTATAGCAGTAATTTAAAATAGTCCAACAAACCTGAAAACCACTCCTGAAAATCATTGTTGATGAAATCATATCCGAAAATCACTCCTGAAAATCATATCTAAAAATCACTCCAGAAAATCATTGTTAATGAAATCTCCATTTCAATTAGCTCTTGGATTAACCCCAAATAACTGTTCAGCAAACTTGCAATCAGATCCAAAAATCAGCATTTTTTTATCAAATCAAAATAAATCTAAAAAATACAACCTAATATTACACTTAAAGATATATTATTAATCAAAGATCTAACAAGATATATTCTTAATCAGAGAACCTTCTATCACATCCCAATTTCAATAAAAAGCATTTCATAACTATTATTAAGAAAATAAAAATCGTATCTCAATTTTCGATCGTGCAATCATATCACGATTCCAAAAATCACCATTTTTGATCAAATCTAAATCAATCATAAAAAATACAACCTATTATTACACTAAAAGATATATTATTAATCAAACATATATTATTAATCAGATAACCTGCAATCATATCCCAATTTCAAAAAATCAGCATTTTATAACTATTATTAAGAAAAATAAAAATGTCAACTACCTTGATTCGTATCTCAATTTTGAACCTGCAATCATTTACCAATTCCGTAAATCAGCATTTTGATATATAATATAGTCTATTGTAAATAAGCTATTATAAATATAACCGTCTTTCTTCATTAGCAGTCTAACAATTTTCCTTCTTCTAGACATAGAACATATCAAAACAATGACAATGGTTGTATCTCTTTTCAGTGACCTTCGACGTGGGAGATCAAATTTGAGAATCAAATGTAGAGTTGCTCGTAAATGAGGTGTTCCTGTTGATAACAAAATTAATATACCCCCATTTGTTGAAATGGTTCTTGTGGATAAGCAGGTAAAAAACAAATTTCAATATTATTTTTATTGTTCTAAACATTAATAATTATTAATAATGTTTTTTATTTTGTTTTTTATATTAGGGTTCAAGGATACAAGCAACAATACCAAAATCTTTCATAGAAAAGTTTGACAAAGAGTTTAAAGAGAATTCATTTTATGTTATTACTAATGTTCTCATGTTTAGGACAATTATATCCTCACCTCCCTAATTTGTAATAACATATTAACATATGTTATTACAAAAAAACCAATACTTACCTAACTTTCTTTTCACCAATTTTCTTTATAAATAGTGTTTAGGACAATTATATCCTCACCTCCCTACTTTTATTGACCCATTATTCTTTGTTTTTCACTTGATTTCTTAATAAGCTTGCCAAGTCAAATTAACAACTTTAAACCGAGACGGAGGCAATATCATTTTTCGAAATCTTATATACTCCCTTCGTCCCATCTTAAACTTCAAAAAAAATGGGCACAAGAATTAAGATGAGAATTTTTATATTATAAAATATAGATAGTGGGGTAGAGTGTTGTGAGTATAGAAAGTGGGTAGGAGAGAGAAAGCGGGGTAAGGAATAGTTAGTGGATAGTTGTTGCGTGTATGACATGTAGGTCCCACTAAATAAAAAAGTATAAATAATTTTCCTTTTTTAGATTTTGAAATTTAAAATAGAACACCCAAAAGGGAAATTTTTGAAGTTTAAAATGGGACGGAGAGAGTATATATATTAAAATTGGTGAGGAGGGTTATGGTGTTGACATGTGGATAAACAATGGAGAAAGTTTGCATTTGGTGATGCCACATCAAACTCACCCTCATAATTATCTGACTTTTCAATTTATTTTTCTTGGCTAATAATAGTATTAGCTAATAATATTAGTTACTATATAGGGTAACTGTTAGGATTCATTGTTAGTACACCCACCTGATTTGATTGACCCATTCCACGTGTCTTTTTATGGACTTTAGGTTTACATGTAATGAAGTTTTACTTTAATTTTTAGACAAGTCCATTTCTAGATGTTTAGTAGTTAGGCTGAGTTATGATCGGTTTATTCATAGCGGTTTAGTATCCCTCAAGCCGCCATCTTCAACCGCTAGCATGGTGCCTTAAGTCCTTCATCAAACCGCAGTTTGTGTCTTTGATGAAACCGCACTTCAAGTTCACTCATGAAACCGCACATGCATCAGGTGGAATCGCCGACCAAGATATTGAAGAAGTTATTGCTGTCATTTACTCCTTGAAGACAAACATTCGCTTTTCAACCGTAAATGAATGACTGGTGACTTGTCCTTAAACTTCAAGTCATGGTTCAGTTATTCTTGGAATGTCGGTTTGTCTCGCTTTTTGAAAAGTTACCGTTGTACTTTTCCAACAACTAAAAGGACAATGTCAGGTAGTGATCCAACAACTTCCTGCCACAAAGCAAAAGCAAAGGACGACAGTGATAGGTCAACCAATGGGATTGTGACAGCGCATAAAACCGCCATACAATGACTCACCTCATTGTCCAACGGTCACTAATGCCTTCACTATAAATATCCTTCATTTCTCAACAATGAAGGTTGCTGAGCTTCAAAGAGAATATCCCAAGTATTCAAGTTTGCTTTGAAGATTGAAAATTCAGATACTCATATCTTCATCATCTCCTTAGCAAACCCAGAGTTCTTCATCAAAGCTTCAAGCCTTCAAATCATCACAACTCAGCCTTGCACAGAAAGTAATCACTTGCTCGCCATCACTTAGATATTTTGAGCTCTTGATTTCTTTCCACACTACACACCCGGAGTATTTTTTCTTATAGATTATATACCTCGAAAACACAGGTTGTTATAATAGCATTGTTAGGTTAGATTGTTTATTTAGAGTTTGGATTCGTTTGTAATCTTGTAAAAACTCCTCTAAATCAATACAAGTCTAGTAGCTATTAGAAAATCCTAGGCTAACCACCTAGGTAGAGGACGTAGTTCTTTCAAGAACGAACCTCTTCAAATTGTGTGTCCCTTGATCTTTATTTTCTGTCTTGTCATTTACATTTATGTTTATGGGCTTTATTTACTTTTATGTGAAATGACTTGATAAATGATTTGCATACTTTTGTGATACTTCAGTTGTGCCTTGTCAGTTGCATCATTCCTTTTTCAACCACTTAAACCGCCCTACTCTTCAAAATTCAGTTTGGACAAAACCGCAAAACTCCGCTGTGCATTTTATCTGAGCGGTTCTAGTGCTTTAAACCGCAATAGACCAAACTGATAAGTACTTGGTTGATTTTCAAGGGTATTTCGAAAAAGATTTTAAACCGCTATTCACCCCCCCCCTCTAGCGGTTCTATACCCTTGTTGCCCTTTGGGACCAACAAGTGGTATCAGAGCATATCCACCAAAAATTATTTTACAAGCTTAACCGCTTGGGTGCTGATCCAATGGCAAACATAAACTCCCATATGATACAGACATCCAACTCTAATCACTTACCTATTCTTAATGAAGATAGTTTCATCTTCTGGAAAGATAGGATGAAGAAGCACATGATATCTGAGGATCGCAGATTATGGACTGCAATTGTTAATGGACCTTATGTCCCGATGAAGGCTAACCCTGATGCAGGTACTGCTGGACAAACCGCGGAAATCAAGAAGCCGGAAGCTGAATCGAAACTGATCAACAGAATGTGGACTTTGATGGAAGAGCCATGTCCATGCTTGTATCAGCTATTGATCTAAGAACTCACTCAAAGGTTCTAGATTGCAATACCGCAAAGGAAACATGGGATGGCATCATTGACTTTCTGGAAGGAGATGCCGACACCAAGAAGAACCGCCTCTACCAACAGAGAAGGCTCTTTGATTATTTTGTCAAAGACCCAAAGGAATCTCTTCGCCAATGCTATGAGCGGTTCGTGGAAATTGTCAATGTATGTTTCTCTCTGGGGCACAAGTATTCCAATACTGACCTGAACATGAGAATCATGCAATCTCTTGGTAGCAAATGGCTGATCAAAACTACCAACATTGAAGACAACAAAGATCTGGAAGCTCTTGATATTCGTCATCTTTATTCCATGCTAAGGGTATTTGAATTCAAGCTTGAGGAAGTTCATGAAACCAAGGACTTGAACGTGCAAAACTCCTACTTCACCAAACTACTCTCCTGAGGATCAAACCGAACAAAGCCATAATGACCAGGTACTTGAACGTGCAAATGTTATTTGTCAACAACACACTGTACTTAAAAAGGCATATAAATTAATGGCTGTGGAACTTGAATATTCCCAAAAAGAATGCAAGTCCCATAAGGAGGAGATTGAAAAACTCAAGCTCCAAATTGTTGGGATAGCTTCTGTTATGGAAGAAAACCGCTACCTTAAGGACAGAACCGAGGTACTTAACACCCGAATCCATGATCTTACTGCATAAAGGGATGAACTTCAAAAAGTGACCGATGTGTGGACTAAGTCTGGTGTCACCATGGAACAAATCGTTAATTCACAAATTCTCTCTAAGGAGAAAAGTGGATTAGGATTTAAAACTGATGATGGGTGTAAGTGTCCTTGTCTCTGTGCTGAAGGTGGTGTGAAACCAACCGAACAAACCAAAGAAATTCCCAAGGTGAATCATGCTGGTAAAAAGGGCTCAACACAAGAAATTAAAAAGCAAAATTATTTCTATGAGTATCCTAAAAACCAGACTGGGAGAGATCCAAAGTGGAAAGAGAAATCCACAGCGGCTGAGGCAACCAAGGAAGTATTGAGTGATGAAACCGCTTTTAGTCGGTTTAAGGAATATCCTGTTATATTTCCTAAAGCCGCACCTAAGAGAAAGGTTGAACTCAAGAAGGTTAACTTTGTTAAAGCCAAAACCGCTGACCCAGTAAAACATGAGAAACTGAAGGTCAGTAATGGGTTTGTAAAACCGCAACCACAACCTGGCTTAATTCATTGTTCTATTTGTGCCGACTTTGGTCATAGTGCTGGTCATTATCTTTTAAGATTCACACCCAATGCCAAGGGACGTAAAAATCCTAAGGTCAAACAGGTGTGGGTCCCAAAAAGCTACTAACCCTAGGACCCAAGGAATAAGGGGGACCAAAACCTTTCATGTTTATTTTTCAGATTTCATGTTTTATGGCTGGAACCGCTAAAAAGAAGAAGGATCTCTGGTATTTGGATAGTGGATGCTCACGACACATGACTGGAGATTCTGAACTACTCTGCAGTTTCATCCAAATGAAAGGTCCCCCAGTAGTGTTTGGTAACAACAAGAAAGGAGAAACAGTAGGATATGGAGCAATCAAACGAGGAAAGGTGACTATTGAAAATGTGTCACTAGTAGAAGGACTCAAGCACAACCTTCTCTCCATATCTCAGTTTTGTGATAAAGGAATGAACTGCATCTTCACATCAACTAGCTGTTATATCAAAGATGCTTCCTATGGAGTCACTCTACTGACTGGCAACAGAACAGGTGATGTTTATATAATAGATTTAAGCAATATTGTTTCTATTGCTGACCTCTGTTTTGTAGCCAAAAATATAAGTGAAAGCAGCTGGTTATGGCATAAGCGGCTCAGCCACTTGAACTTCAAGTATCTAGCAAAACTGCACAGGGATGGTCTAGTAAAAGGACTACCCAAAGTGGCTGACCATCATGATGAAAAGTGTAAAGCATGCCAGCTTGGAAAGCAGCCCAAACAGTCATTTCCTAGTAAAACCGCGCTTTCAACGAACCGCTGTTTGCAACTGCTGCACATGGATTTATTTGGACCTGTCCCAACCGCCAGTATTGGAGGAAACCGCTATACACTTATGGTGGTTGATGATTATTCAAGATATACATGGGTGGAAATGATGGCCTCTAAAGATGATACTTATGGCATCATAACCTCTCTCTTTAGACAGCTCCAAACTCAGAAATTGGATGACATTGTTGCCGTGCGTTCAGATAATGGAACCGAATTTACAAACAATGGTGTTGCCCAATATTGTGATGATCATGGAATTGATCATAATTTCTCTACCGCTGGAGTTCCACAACAGAATGGAGTAGTGGAAAGAAAGAACAGGACTTTGATTGAAGCAAGAAAGACTATGATTGCATAAGCCAAGCTTCCCAAGTACTTCTGGGCCGAAGCTGTCAATACCGCATGTTTCACCCAGAACCGCTCCCTCGTCATCAAAGTTCACAACAAGACTCCTTATGAATTGTGGAGAGGCAGATCACCCAACATTGCCTTCTTCAAGATATTTGGATGTAAGTGCTACATCTTGTACAATGGCAAAGAGCATCGAGGTAAATTTGATGCTAAGGCCGATGGAGGTATTTTTGTTGGTTATTCTAAACACTCCAAAGCTTTTCGTTGTTTCAATAAGACATCTTTAAAAATTGTAGAGTCAGTCCATGTTACATTTGATGAACATGCTCTCCTTGAGCCACATATGGCTCCAAATGTTGCTAATGATTTTAGTGATTTTGAGACAGGCACTAGACATAGAGCAACTGACAACCATCCTACTGAAACCGCTACATCCAGTTCTTCAGCCGCACCTACTCAAACCGCTGATGGTGTAACTGTTGAACCGCTGTCTTCTGATCCCATTCAAACAGTTGAACCAGTTCCAAATCTAACCTTCAATGAAGATTTCAATGACTATCAGGATGATCCTCCTCTGGAAAATCTTCAAGAAATAGTGGTTCAAGACAACCTCCCTCCTGAAATTAATGAGCATAGAGACCATCCAACTGCCAACGTTATTGGTCCTATCAGTACTGGTGTCCAAACCAGAGGGAGTTTGACTCACAGAGATAATCACAGTTTGTTCTCAACTGCTCTGTTATCTCAGATGGAACCGAAGAAGGTATATGAAGCTCTAAGTGATCCAAGTTGGGTAATTGTAATGCAATAAGAGCTTAATCAGTTTGAAAGATGCAAAGTTTGGACTCTAGTTCCAAGGCCCAGAGATCACACTGTAATTGGAACAAAATGGGTATATAGAAACAAGATGGATGAACGTGGTGCTATAACTAGAAACAAAGCTAGGTTGGTTGCTCAAGGCTATAGGCAAGAAGAAGGGATAGACTATGATGAAACCTTTGCCCCTGTAGCCAGACTTGAAGCCATAAGATTGTTCCTGGCCTATGCCTCCTTCAAGAAATTCAAGTTATATCTAATGGATGTGAAGAGTTCATTTCTGAATGGTGAACTACAAGAAGAAGTTTATGTAGCCCAACCGCCAGGATTTGAAGACAACAAACTTCCAAATCATGTCTTCAAACTCAAGAAAGCATTGTATGGACTCAAACAAGCTCCAAGAGCATGGTATGACACTCTATCTAAATTTCTTATTGAACAAAGCTTCTCTCGAGGTAAAATTGATACAACTCTATTTATAGCTAAACACAAAAGTCATTCATTATTAGTTCAAATATATGTTGATGATTGATGGATGGTTTTTCATGTATATATTATCTACATCTTCATGTTATTTTTCTGGACTTTTTGATGTAATTTAGAATAGAATTAATGTAATCTTGGTCTTTATGTAATTAAGGAACTTTGTTAGGATTTGTGTATTTTGGAACACTTTTAGTGTTATTATGTAACTACAAAGTCCGAGAGCTTAAAGTGTGGCAGACCAAGGTCGGGTCAACATCAAGAGTCAAAGTCAGTCGTGGTCAAAGTCAAGAAGAAAAGAAGGAAAAGCTGGAAACAAGACCAGGCGCCCGCTTATGCAAGTCCAGGCGCTCGCTCATGGTAATCCAGGCGCCCGCTTACATCAAAATCCGGAAAAGCAAAGTTTCTGTATTTTCCAGGCGCCCGCTTGACTAGGGATAGGCGCCCGCTTGCTTGATCCGTACGGTTTTTGGGTTTCCTGTTCCAGTCGGGTTTTAACTCAATTTTCCCTACTTTTTGCCCTAGTTTTCTTTATGGATAAATATTAGACTGCAGCCTTTAGTTGGATTATGCTTTGTTTTAGGTTTTCTTTAGTTTTGAAGATTGTAAACAAGATTTGGGAGATTATTCATCATCAAGCGTTTATCCAGGTTTATGATTTTTAATTATATTCTTGTGTTTATTGCTATGTTGATGAGTAGCTAAGTTTTTAATTCATGGGTTGGATGTAAAACACTATCTAATTCTATGTTATAAACGTTTTATTCATATTGATTTCATTCTAGTTGTTCAAAGTATTTTTAATCAAGTTTTGAGGGTTTCAATAATTGAGTTAGTCTTTATTGGCCTTTTTAACAATTTAGGGTTTTAACTCCGCCATTGATTTGGGGATTAAAGCGTAGACCAATGCTTTGAGTATTATATTTATTTGATGCCGTGATAGAAATCAAGTGAATATAGGTTCAATTATTCTTGAGAACTTAATAACTTTTTAAATAATTACATGGACTTGATTTGTGAATTGTGATTAGATAGAGAGAAAAAGATTGCAATCCGGCCGCCTCACCGTCCCAATCTTTACAAGAAGTGAACGAACCCTGGAATGAATCAATAACTTTATTTTAAAATAACATAGAAGGATGATAGTGTGAAATCCAACCCGTGAATCTCTTTAATCTGTTTACTTCGTTATTAGTTGATCATTGCTTTGTTAATTAGTATTTAATTTTAGTTTTTAGTTAGTAAAATAAAATCAAATCAAAAACCTCCCTCTGGTTACTATTTGCACTAATTAAATTTACTCGTTTATCCAACAAGTCTCTGTGGGATCGACCCTCGCTTTCGCGCGTTACTACTACGGTAACTAGTGCGCTTGCTAGGTATTTTATTACTTGGAATTTTATCCATCAAGTTTTTGGCGCCGCTGCCGGGGACTTGTTTTGATTTACAAGTTAATTTAATCGGTGTATGTTTGGTAGGCGTTCATTGAACCCCGAGTTGGTTCCTTTGGACGATAATATCGATAGACTTGACAGGGGCATTCCCCCTATTTTTGAGTCTGAGTCTGAAGCTTCTGTCACCGAGACAGAGGTATTTTTAAGTGATTTTGAAACTTCTTCCACCGGGGGAGAAGAAATTGAAGTTGTAATGGCTAATCCCTTAATGAAAGAATATGCTAGGCCTAAGGTTGACACATCGGTGTCATGTATTGTCCTGACTGAGGCCGCTAAATCTTATGAGGCGAAGGGGCATTACTTCAGTCAGTTGCCCAAGTTTCAGGGTCTTCCCGCTGAAGACTCTTTGAACTTCTTGAGAGAGTACATGATGATTATATCAGGATTCCCTGTAAAAGAGGGGGTTACTGATGAACAATTAAGGCTTAAGTATTTTCCTTTCTCTCTTCAAGGGGCAGCTAAAACTTGGCTTATGTTACTTCCTGCTAGGAGTATCACTACATGGGATGGGTTGCATGATGCATTCTTAAAGAAATTTTTCCCGCATGCTACTTTGGCCACCTTTAGACAGAAAATCATAGGGTTTACTCAAGAGGTAGGTGAGCCATTTCATGAGGCTTGGGATAGGTTCAAAATGTTGCAAGTGCAGTGCCCCCATCATGCTTTTCCTGAGGCCCTTTTACATCAAACATTTTATGGTGGGTTAACTGCAGCAGACCAAGCTATGGTCGACAATGCAGCAGGCGGATTTCTAGGAGCCAAAATGGTTGACCAAACCCAAGAATTATTTGAGATGTTGGGGGCCAATTCGCAAGAAAAAGGCTCTAGAGGGAAACCTAGGGGAGTGCATGAGTTGAGTGGTATGGATGAGTTCGCTAGGCAGGTGTCTTTGTTAAACCAAAACATGGCTAAAATGAATTCTAATATGTCTTCTTCAAGTGCTAATGTGGTATCTGATTTCTGTGCTAATTGTGGATCTAACACTCATGCTACTAATGGTTGTCCAGTTGTTGCACAGTTTGATTCTGAACAGGTAAATGCGATGCAAGGGTATCCCCCAAGGCAAAATCAAGGTGGTATGTATTCTAATACTTATAATCCAGATTGGAAAAACCACCCCAATTTTTCTTGGAGGGGTAACCCAGGAATTCAGTACCAGCAGCAGAAACCTCTATATCCTCCTCCCCCACAAGGGAATCCAGAACAGCAGCCTAAGCAATCACTGGAGGATATGATGAGGTCCATGATGCAAGAGCAGCAACAAATGAAGATGATGATGGAACAGCGTGAGAAGCAGCAGGATGCGGTCAACAAAAAGCTGGAAACCCAGATTGGTCAACTAGCTGTGGTTCAGCAAGGGCATAAACCAGGAACCTTCCCCAGTCAAGGGGAGCAAGCCAAGGCCATTATGACTTTGAGAAATGGCAAACAGGTAAGTAATGAGGTATGTCCTAACTCTCCTTCTGAAACTACTGAACCACCTGTTGTTGAGAATGTTGTTGGTAAGAGTACTAATGGCATGGGGGAAATTCCTGTTACTAATTCTTCCACCCCCAAGCCATATGTACCTCCTGTACCGTTTCCTGGTAGATTTATGAGGAGTAAGTTGGATAAGCAAATGTCTGATTTATATGACATGTTTTCAAAAGTGAATATTAATCTTCCTTTGTTAAATGTCATTAAAAATATCCCAGCTTATGCAAAGTTTTTCAAAGAACTTAACTCCAGGAAACCCAAGTATGGGAATGATGAGAAGTTGATTATGGGAGAAAGTGCTAGTGCTGTGGTACAACAGAACCTCCCACCTAAATTGAAGGACCCCGGAAGTTTTAACATTTCTATATCTATGGGGGACTCTAAAAAGGTGAAGGCAATGTTAGATCTCGGTGCTAGCATTAATTTGTTACCTCATCATTTGTATCTTGAGTTGGGTTTACCTGAGCTAAAACCCACCACAATGACCTTGCAATTGGCTGACCGTTCAATCAAGAGGCCATTGGGAATTGTGGAGGATGTTTTGGTGCAGGTAGCCAATTTGATTATCCCTGTGGATTTTGTTGTGCTTGAAACTGTTAATGGTGTTGGGAATAGTCAGGATTCTCCCATATTGCTTGGGCGTCCATTTATGGCTACTACTAATACCATCATTAATGTGGGTGATGGAACTCTATCTATATGTGTGGCTAATGAGAAAATAGAAATATCTGTGTTTGATGTCATGCAAAGTCCCATAGATGATGAGTCTTGCAATTGTGTGGATATTGTTGAGGATTGTGTGAGTGAAGTCTTATGGCATGAGAGAGACTGTGAGGAGTTAGAGTCTTTGTTGTCAACTAGCGGTGAGAAATCTAGGGATAATGCGGATGTTCAACTGATGGCTGTGGAAAAGGCCGACGAACACCATCCTAGTGATGGCCCGTTTCACCCCCTAGGCCACTTCAATGAGAAGTCGGTGCCTTCTGTTGTAACCCCTCCAGCTCTTGAGCTGAAAGCCCTCCCCTCAAATTTAAAATATGTTTTTCTTGGGGAGGGAGAGACTTTGCCTGTGATAATTTCCTCAGATTTGACCATAGAACAAGAGGCCAAGTTGATCAAAGTGCTTTGTGAGCACAACCAGGCCATAGGGTGGACCTTAGCAGATATTAAGGGTATAAGCCCCTCCATGTGCATGCACAAAATTAATCTCATAGATGGTGATAAGCCGTCTAGAGAGAGACAGAGGAGGTTAAATCCTCACATGGAGGAGGCGGTTAGGAAAGAGGTCCTAAAATTGTTGGATGCCGGCATTATTTATGCTGTTGCGGATAGAGAGTGGGTGAGCCCGGTTCAAGTCGTTCCTAAGAAATCGGGCTACACGGTCACCACTAATGAGAAAGGAGAAGAAGTGCCAAAAAGGGAAGTGACTGGTCTGAGAATGTGCATTGATTTGCGCAAACTGAATGCTGCAACAAAGAAAGATCACTTTCCTTTGCCCTTTATTGATCAGATTCTTGAGAGGTTAGCTGGACATGAGTTTTATTGTTTCTTGGACGGTTTTTTCGGGGTATAACCAAATCCCCATTGCACCAGAGGACCAAGACAAGACCACTTTTACTTGTCCTTTTGGCACATTCGCATTTAGGAGGATGCCCTTTGGGCTTTGTAATGCACCTGCGACCTTTCAAAGGTGTATGACCTCCATCTTCTCTGATTTAATCGAGCGATGTGTCGAAGTCTTCATGGATGACTTCTTGGTATTTGGTGACAGTTTCGATAGGTGCCTTGAGAATTTGACATTGGTCTTAAAACGTTGCTGCGAGACAAATTTGACCCTTAGTTGGGAAAAATGTTATTTTCTTGTGAGGCATGGTATTGTGCTAGGGCATTTGGTGTCAAATAAGGGGATTGAGGTAGACAAGGCTAAAATCTATGTGATTTCAAAATTGCCTCCCCCTGTGTCGGTTAAGGGTGTGCGAAGTTTTCTAGGCCATGCAGGTTTTTATAGGCGTTTCATAAAAGACTTTTCAAAAATTTGTAAGCCTTTATGTAACCTGCTGGCTAAGGACACCGAGTTCATCTTTGACCAAGAGTGTTTAGAGGCCTTCAATCTGCTGAAGGAGAAGTTGACGTGTGCCCCCATTCTATCCAGCCCCAATTGGTCTCTACCATTTGAGATCATGTGTGATGCATCAGATTTTGCGATTGGGGCTGTTTTGGGGCAAAGAGTGGATAAATTGCCTCATGTGATTCATTACGCAAGTAGAACTTTAAATGATGCACAACTGAATTATATTACCACTGAAAAAGAATTTTTAGCAGTTGTGTTTGCTCTTGAAAAGTTTCGTTCTTACTTGCTTGGGTCCAAGGTGATTATCTACTCTGATCATGCTGCATTAAAATACTTGTTAAATAAAATGGATGCTAAACCTAGACTCCTTAGGTGGATGCTCCTACTGCGGGAGTTTGACATAAAAATAAAAGACAAAAAGGGGACCGAAAATGTGGTGGCAGATCACTTATCTAGGCTAGAGGACTTTACTTTTACTAATGTGATAGATGGTGCGATTCCGGCTAATGAAAATTTTCCGGATGAGCAACTATTTGCTTTACATGTTCATGAACCTTGGTATGCGGATTTTGTGAATATAAATTGTTTTGTGAATATTGGATTATATGATGTTTATGTGTTTTGTGATTTTATGTGGTTTATTGTTTTGCAACTTTAATCGCACGATTCAATCGCAATAAAAATTATGGTGGATTATGAATTATTTCGATTATTGATTTTTGATTGGATCAAAGTTTTAATAATCGGGGAAAAATAATTTTGAGACAAAAAATTTCGAACTTGAAAATTCTATACTATTCTGACAATCAAGCGCCCGCCCGCGCTGGACCAGGCGCGCGCCCGTGCTGGACCAGGCGCGCGCTCGCTAGGCCAGAATGTTCTGATTTTTGTTCAAAATCTAATTCTGAAATTTTTCGATAAATCCAACAAAAACCAGTAACAAGACCACTTAAGACTTGCTGATCTGGAATGGGTTTTGGGTAGTTGGTTTGTGTGTGGATTTTGGGGTTTGATTTTCCTAATTGTTTTAGTCTTGTGATTCCTAGATTGGTTCAAGTTTTGGATGGCTAATCTGCGTTCATCGAGATTGTGTTTCCCAAAATTGATCGCAATCAAAGTTTCAAAGATAAAACGAAGTTAGAATTATGAAGAGTTCATAATTGCTAAAATTGAGAAACAAAGTTCTTGATTCAATGATTGGAGATCCATGTGGAATTGTGAATGCAATTGGCCTACGTTTATCGAGACCATCTATTGCTTAGTTTCGGCCACATGGACTACTTTCTTGGTTTCTTGAATTAGTGCGGGATTGTGGTTGCCTAATGGCTTAGTTCGACCGCACTTCTTGTTGTCTTGATTTGGAGATAATAACCAAAGTTGAAATAGTCTCATCCTCATAATTATAAAGAAACTAATTACACATAAATATCATGCTTAAATTAATAGAGATTAATTTAGTGGCTAAACTTGATGTGTAACATGTTTATATTATGTGCTCATAAATGTGTTATGTGCTATATGTGATGAACCTTCAAGAAAGTTTTAAGTCTTTTATTGCCATGCCATGATTAAAACACTTGTTAGTACATGAGTGATTTTAATGTAGATTCGCCCTAGCGAGATGCATTAAATTTATTTATGTATGAGCAAGATAGATAATGTGGGCACGCCCTAGCGGGACACATTAACTATGCGTTTAAAATGGTTAGACTTAATTGGGCGTCAAAACAGTTTTGGGCCTAGGCAAAGATGAGGTTTAACATGCTTTTTGAAATTGGATTTCTTAAAGAATCTTATAAAAGGAACTAAGAGTCATATGAGATATGATTGACAAGAGTTGTCTACCTAATTAGTTTGATTTTGTGTAATCCGCCTTAGCGGACTTGAAATTAAGTTAAAGTTGGATCTTAACCCATTTAAATTATATTATACATTGAATGTATAAGAAGGTTATGTAATTTAGTGGGAGTATTTTTGGAAAAATACATTGTTTATTTCTTTAATGAAAATTGGTACTTATTAAATTTTGGAAATTTTGCATATTTGTAGATAATGACTAATAACACTCAATCAATGTCGTTGCGATCGATCCTTGAGAAGGATAAGCTCGAAGAAAATGGTACAAACTTTATGGATTGGATCCGTAGCATGAGAATCGTTCTTAGGCAAGAAGATAAGTTTTACATTCTCGATGGGCCTCTCCCCGCTGAACCACCGCCTACTGCCCCTAGGGTAGAAAGAGACAATTACAAGAAACATCGTAATGATTCTAGAGATGTAAGTTGTCTCATGCTTGCTGCTATGTGTTCAAAGCTCCAACAAAGTTTGGAACATTTTGAAGCCTATGAGATAGGCGTGGAGTTGAGAACCATGTTTCAAGAGCAAGCTAGGCAAGAGAGGTACAAGACCATTGTTGCATTCACTACTAGTAAAATGAATGAAGGGCAACAAGTGAGTCCTTACTTTCTTAAAATGAAAGGTTATGTAGAGCACCTTGAGAAACTTGGCTATCCAATCCCATTGGAGCTAGCCACGGATCTCATTCTTAATTCATTGCCTAAAAGTTATAATCAGTTTGTAATGAATTATAACATGCATGGAATGGATAAGAATCTCTCTGAGTTGCATGGGATGCTCAAAACTGCAGAGATGAAAATTGTGGAGAAAGGTTCTCCCGTGCTCTTGGTTCATGATGGGAAGAAGCCTGGTGCCAAAGGCAAGGGTAAGGCAAAAGTTGTTAAACCCAAGATAAGCAAGGCAAAAGTTGCCAAGGCTTCTGAGGCAAAACCCGATTCACAAAATGATGCAATCTGTTTCCATTGTCAAGAAATTGGTCATTGGAAACGTAATTGCAAGGCTTTCTTGGAAGAGCAAAAGAAGAAGAAGAGCAGCAAGGCTGCGTCGACTTCAGGTATCTATATGATAGATATTCTCCTTTCTACCACTGACTCTTGGGTATTGGATATCGGATGTGGTTCTCACATTTGTCTAAATGTGCAGGGACTAAAGAATAGGAGACTGCTTAAAGAAGGTGAAGTAGATCTACGTGTGGGAAATGGAGCAAGGGTTGCTGCATTAGCCGTAGGGACTTATGAAGTCACTTTACCTTCCGGATTAATTCTTGTTTTGAACAATTGTTATTATGTTCCGGATTTAAGCAGAAATATTATTTCAATTTCTTGTTTGGATAATGAAGGTTTTAAGTTTCTTATTGAGAATAAGAAATTTTCTATTTATTTAAATGATGTGCTTTATGGTATTGCTAATTCATTTAATGGCCTTTATATCTTGGATGTCAAGAATGAAAATAATGTCTATCATGTAAATAAGAAATCTAAACCTAAAGATGTAAATCATACTTATTTGTGGCATTGCCGTCTTGGTCATATTAATGAGAAGCGTATCTCAAAACTCCATGGGGACGGACTTTTGGGTTCATGTGACTTAGAGTCATATGAAACTTGTGAGTCGTGTCTTCTTGGAAAAATGACTAAGACACCTTTTACCAAGTTGGGTGAAAAGGCAAGCGACTTATTGGGGTTGATACATTCCGATGTATGCGGACCATTAAGTAGCAATGCTAGGGGAGGATTTCAATACTTCATAACCTTCACTGATGATTATAGTAGATTTGGGTATGTTTACCTAATGAAACATAAAAGTGGAGCATTTGAGATATTTAGAATATTTCAAAATGAAGTAGAAAAACAACTTGGCAAAAGTATAAAGGCACTTCGATCAGATCGAGGTGGTGAATACTTAAGTCAAGAATTTGATGATCATCTAAAGAATTGTGGAATAGTTTCACAATTGACTCCGCCCGGAACACCACAATGGAATGGTGTGTCTGAGAGGAGAAATCGGACTTTGTTAGACATGGTTCTATCAATGATGAGTCAAGTTGATCTTCCAATATCCTTTTTGGGTTACGCCCTAGAAACCGCTGCTTTCACACTAAATCAAGTTCCAACTAAATCGGTTCCAAAGACTCCATATGAGATGTGGAGTCGAAAGAAACCTAGTTTATCTTTCATGAGGATTTGGGGTTGCGAAGTTTATGTCAAGAGACTTATCTCTGACAAACTAGCACACAAATCTGATAAATGTATTTTCGTGGGATATCCTAAGGAAACTAAAGGATATTACTTTTACAACCGTGAGGACAACAAAGTGTTTGTTGCCCGAACTGGTGTCTTTCTAGAGAAAGAGTTTCTCTCCAAAGAAATCAGTGGGAGTAAAATAAATCTTGAAGAAATTCGAGACCCAGAAAATAACATTGAACCAATAGTGGAACAAGAACAAGAACCACAAGGAGTTGCGGAACCTGTTCAAAGTACACAAGCAACTCGCAGATCTAGTAGGTCACGATCCGAGCCCGAGAGATATGGATTTCTCGTAACGGATAGTAATGAGGTAGAAATCATTGAGAATGATGAACCGTCAACCTACCAAGAGGCGATGTCCTCTCCTGATTCGGACAAGTGGCTTGGAGCCATGGAATCCGAATTGCAATCCATGCAAGACAATCAAGTTTGGAATTTGATTGATGCGCCCGAAGGTGTAAAAACCATAGGATGCAAATGGGTCTTCAAGAAGAAGACTGACATGGATGGGAAGGTGCATACTTACAAAGCTAGGCTTGTAGCGAAAGGTTATAGGCAAGTTCATGGTATTGACTATGATGAGACCTTTTCACCCGTAGCAATGATCAAGTCTATAAGAATTTTGCTTGCCATTGCCGCATATCATGACTATGAAATATGGCAGATGGACGTCAAAACCGCTTTCCTGAATGGAAAACTACAAGAGGATGTGTATATGACACAACCAGAAGGTTTTGAACAAGATTCTAAGGTATGCAAATTGCAAAGATCCATCTATGGATTAAAGCAAGCTTCTAGGAGTTGGAATCTCCGTTTTGATGAATCGGTCAAAGAGTTTGGTTTCATCAAGAACGAAGATGAGCCTTGTGTATACAAGAAGATTAGTGGGAGCATAGTGCTATTCCTTGTTTTATACGTGGATGACATATTACTCATTGGAAACGACATTCCTACACTTCAGTCTGTGAAGACTTGGTTAGGAAAGTGCTTCGCAATGAAAGATATGGGTGAAGCCGCATATATTCTTGGCATTAAGATCTATAGAGATAGATCAAGGAGGCTACTTCGTTTAAACCAAAGTACATACATTGACAAGGTCATTAGAAGATTCCGTATGGAAAATTCTAAGAGAGGAACCTTGCACGTGTTACATGGAGTTTCTCTAAGCAAGACTCAATGTCCTAAGACAAACGATGAGCGTGAGAAAATGAATGATGTTCCATATGCTTCGGCAATTGGGTCCATCATGTATGCCATGATTTGTACTAGGCCGGATGTGTCTTATGCTTTGAGCATGACAAGTAGATACCAATCCGACCCTGGCGAAAATCACTGGATAGCTGTAAAAGCGATTCTTAAGTACTTGAGAAGAACTAAAGACTCGTTTTTGGTCTATGGAGGAATGGAAGATGACCTCGTTGTAAATGCTTACACGGATGCAATCTTCCAAACCGACAAAGATGATAGCCGATCGCAATCGGGTTTTGTGTTTATGTTAAATGGTGGAGCTGTAAGCTGGAAGAGTTCCAAGCAAAGTACAACCGCTGATTCTACAACAGAAGCTGAGTATATTGCTGCATCGGATGCTGCAAAGGAAGCTGTTTGGATTAAGAAGTTCATAACTGAACTTGAAGTGGTTCCTAGTATTGCTAATCCAATAGACCTTTATTGCGATAATAATGGTGCTATTGCTCAAGCAAAGGAACCAAGAGCACATCAAAAATCCAAACACATACTTAGGCGTTTTCATATCATTCGAGAAATCGTTGATAGAGGAGACGTAAATATATGCAGAGTACCTACTGATGACAATGTTGCGGACCCGCTAACAAAGGGACTTCCACAAGCTAAACATGATGGTCATGTTAGGTCCATGGGTATTAGATACATGGGAGATTGGGCCTAGGGCAAGTGGGAGATTGTTGGTAGTGGTGCCCTAGGCACGTTTAATAAACGTTGTAATTGTTATCATTTATTTCATATCAATAAAGAGATGTTTTGATTATTATTGTTGTTCATGTTTACTTATAATAATCTCCATCCCTAGTACTTGTTAAGCACTAGTATAAAGGCTAAATGATCATGTGATGATCATGTTAGATTTATGGGTACTTGTTTGGAACAAGGTACTGGACATGACCCGCTGTATGAGATTTATGTCATGGTCTATGTCATACATATATCTCATATTAGTTATGTCATTTGAATCCTTAAACATGAAGTTATTATAGTCTTCCACTTGATGAACATTATGTTTGACATATTCAAACGCTACTTTTAACCGAGTAGTTATAAAGGGTATGATTGGCATAATCGGATTCCCGTTGGGAAGAATAATAAGCTAAATGGATTTGTCCCTCCACGGAGAGATGTCAAGCTTGGGCCCCTCGAAGGAATGATGTTGATGAAATGTTCGGCCGGACTCAAATGGATTGATTGGATCAATAGCATTTGAATTATCAACATATTCGGAATCGAGAAAGTATTGAACAAAACAAGTTGACTGTTTGACAATGACTTGTGTTCAATAACATCGTGGACAAAGGGATTGTGACATATTCTAAAGGAATGCGAACTTGTATCTAGTTATACTATTTGGGTAGGTATGACGGTTTGCTAGAACCTAATCATATCTTATGGGATCATGTTTGAGCCCATTGCCAACTTAGTATAATCCTAGAGGGTCACACACAATAGAACGAATCTTTAATAAGAGGACTATATTGGAATTTAGAGTCAAAGGACCTTGGAGGGATTTCTGGAAACATTCTGGGCTGTTTGGTCTACCGAGCGGGCGCTTGGTTCAGACCAGGCGGGCGCCTGAATTAATTCCAGAAAGACAAGGACCTTCTGGTCATTCAAGCGGGCGCCTGGTGCTGCCGACAGGAAAATTCCTAATTCGATTTAGGAAGGTTTTTGGCACAAGATTCCTATTTGGAATAGGTCTTAATTGTGTATAAAAACCCTAATTCGGCCAGACCATATCAACAAGTGCTTTTTGTGAGTCTCAAAGAGTTTGAGAGAGAGTTTATTTTGTTCTAAGATATCCTTGATTGAGGAACAAAATAATTCACAAAATAAATTCCATATAGTTCTTTATTATATTGTGAAAGTGTGTTTCATAATATTGGTCTAGCAACCAAGATCAAAGAAGCTCCTTTGATATTCGTTCGAAGTGTGGATACCGCTAGAGGGTGAAAATCATCATCTTTAAAGTTCGTGTTCAAGCTTTGTGATCGTGATCAAGTCTTCAAATCTCCACCAAAGACCAAGAGAAAATTTGATAGCCATCAAGGGTTAGTTTTATCCTATATTCATGTTATTGTATTTGATTTAATCATATGAACGGATCTATGGGCTTTGGGTTTCAAAATTTTAAATGTTAAATTCCGCTGCGCATGTTTGATCGAAACCCAACACTCCTCCCCCACAAGGGAATCCAGAACAGCAGCCTAAGCAATCACTGGAGGATATGATGAGGTCCATGATGCAAGAGCAGCAACAAATGAAGATGATGATGGAACAGCGTGAGAAGCAGCAGGATGCGGTCAACAAAAAGCTGGAAACCCAGATTGGTCAACTAGCTGTGGGTCAGCAAGGGCATAAACCAGGAACCTTCCCCAGTCAAGGGGAGCAAGCCAAGGCCATTATGACTTTGAGAAATGGCAAACAGGTAAGTAATGAGGTATGTCCTAACTCTCCTTCTGAAACTACTGAACCACCTGTTGTTGAGAATGTTGTTGGTAAGAGTACTAATGGCATGGGGGAAATTCCTGTTACTGATTCTTCCACCCCCAAGCCATATGTACCTCCTGTACCGTTTCCTGGTAGATTTATGAGGAGTAAGATGGATAAGCAAATGTCTGATTTATATGACATGTTTTCAAAAGTGAATATTAATCTTCCTTTGTTAAATGTCATTAAAAATATCCCAGCTTATGCAAAGTTTTTCAAAGAACTTAACTCCAGGAAACCCAAGTATGGGAATGATGAGAAGTTGATTATGGGAGAAAGTGCTAGTGCTGTGGTACAACAGAACCTCCCACCTAAATTGAAGGACCCCGGAAGTTTTAACATTTCTATATCTATGGGGGACTCTAAAAAGGTGAAGGCAATGTTAGATCTCGGTGCTAGCATTAATTTGTTACCTCATCATTTGTATCTTGAGTTGGGTTTACCTGAGCTAAAACCCACCACAATGACCTTGCAATTGGCTGACCGTTCAATCAAGAGGCCATTGGGAATTGTGGAGGATGTTTTGGTGCAGGTAGCCAATTTGATTATCCCTGTGGATTTTGTTGTGCTTGAAACTGTTAATGGTGTTGGGAATAGTCAGGATTCTCCCATATTGCTTGGGCGTCCATTTATGGCTACTACTAATACCATCATTAATGTGGGTGATGGAACTCTATCTATATGTGTGGCTAATGAGAAAATAGAAATATCTGTGTTTGATGTCATGCAAAGTCCCATAGATGATGAGTCTTGCAATTGTGTGGATATTGTTGAGGATTGTGTGAGTGAAGTCTTATGGCATGAGAGAGACTTTGAGGAGTTAGAGTCTTTGTTGTCAACTAGCGGTGAGAAATCTAGGGATAATGCGAATGTTCAACTGATGGCTGTGGAAAAGGCCGACGAACACCATCCTAGTGATGGCCCGTTTCACCCCCTAGGCCACTTCAATGAGAAGTCGGTGCCTTCTGTTGTAACCCCTCCAGCTCTTGAGCTGAAAGCCCTCCCCTCAAATTTAAAATATGTTTTTCTTGGGGAGGGAGAGACTTTTCCTGTGATAATTTCCTCAGATTTGACCATAGAACAAGAGGCCAAGTTGATCAAAGTGCTTTGTGAGCACAAGCAGGCCATAGGGTGGACCTTAGCAGATATTAAGGGTATAAGCCCCTCCATGTTCATACACAAAATTAATCTCATAGATGGTGCTAAGCCGTCTAGAGAGAGACAGAGGAGGTTAAATCCTCGCATGGAGGAGGCGGTTAGGAAAGAGGTCCTAAAATTGTTGGATGCCGGCATTATTTATGCTGTTGCGGATAGAGAGTGGGTGAGCCCGGTTCAAGTCATTCCTAAGAAATCGGGCTACACGGTCACCACTAATGAGAAAGGAGAAGAAGTGCCAAAAAGGGAAGTGACTGGTCTGAGAATGTGCATAGATTTGCGCAAACTGAATGCTGCAACAAAGAAAGATCACTTTCCTTTGCCCTTTATTGATCAGATTCTTGAGAGGTTAGCTGGACATGAGTTTTATTGTTTCTTGGACGGTTTTTCGGGGTATAACCAAATCCCCATTGCACCAGAGGACCAAGCCAAGACCACTTTTACTTGTCCTTTTGGCACATTCGCATTTAGGAGGATGCCCTTTGGGCTTTGTAATGCACCTGCGACCTTTCAAAGGTGTATGACCTCCATCTTCTCTGATTTAATCGAGCGATGTGTCGAAGTCTTCATGGATGACTTCTTGGTATTTGGTGACAGTTTCGATGGGTGCCTTGAGAATTTGACATTGGTCTTAAAACGTTGTTGCGAGACAAATTTGACCCTTAGTTGGGAAAAATGTCATTTTCTTGTGAGGCATGGTATTGTGCTAGGGAATTTGGTTTCAAATAAGGGGATTGAGGTAGATAAGGCTAAAATCTATGTGATTTCAAAATTGCCTCCCCCTGTGTCGGTTAAGGGTGTGCGAAGTTTTCTAGGCCATGCAGGTTTTTATAGGCGTTTCATAAAAGACTTTTCAAAAATTTGTAAGCCTTTATGTAACCTGCTGGCTAAGGACACCGAGTTCATCTTTGACCAAGAGTGTTTAGAGGCCTTCAATCTGCTGAAGGAGAAGTTGACGTGTGCCCCTATTCTATCCAGCCCCAATTGGTCTCTACCATTTGAGATCATGTGTGATGCATCAGATTTTGCGATTGGGGCTGTTTTGGGGCAAAGAGTGGATAAATTTCCTCATGTGATTAATTACGCAAGTAGAACTTTAAATGATGCACAACTGAATTATATTACCACTGAAAAAGAATTTTTAGCAGTTGTGTTTGCTCTTGAAAAGTTTCGTTCTTACTTGCTTGGGTCCAAGGTGATTATCTACTCTGATCATGCTGCATTAAAATACTTGTTAAATAAAAAGGATGCTAAACCTAGACTCCTTAGGTGGATACTCCTACTGCAGGAGTTTGACATAGAAATAAAAGACAAAAAAGGGACCGAAAATGTGGTGGCAGATCACTTATCTAGGCTAGAGGACTTTACTTTTACTAATGTGATAGATGGTGCGATTCCGGCTAATGAAAATTTTCCGGATGAGCAACTATTTGCTTTACATGTTCATGAACCTTGGTATGCGGATTTTGTGAATTTTATTGTTTCTAATATTATGCCACCGCACTTCACATACGATCAAAAACGAAAGTTTAAATCGGATGTGAAGCATTACATTTGGGATGATCCTTATTTGTGGAAGATTTGTCCTGATAAGCTTTTGAGAAGATGTGTCCCTGAGCATGAACAAGAGAGTGTGTTGCGTTTTTTGTTATGAGCTTCAATGTGGTGGGCATTTTAGTGGTCAAAAGACCGCTAGAAAAATTTTCCAAGCCGGTTTGTATTGGCCCACCATATTTAGAGATGCATGTGAGTTCAGTAAGAGGTGTGATAGATGCCAGAAGACTGGTGGCATTGGTCAAAGAGATGAGATGCCCCAACACTTTAATTTAGTTGTTGATATATTTGATGTGTGGGGTATTGATTTTATGGGTCCGTTTCCCCCATCCCATGGTTTTGTTTATATATTGGTTGCGGTGGATTATGTGTCAAAGTGGGTGGAGGCTATTGCCACCCGGACTAACGATGCTAATGTGGTTTCCAAGTTTGTTTGTGAAAATATTTTTAGCAGGTATGGAGTGCCACGAGCAATCATAAGTGATCAAGGAACACATTTCACCAACCGAATGTTCAACAATGTGTTGAAGAAATATGGGGTGGTTCATAAATTAGCCACAGCTTATCATCCTCAAACCTCGAGACAAGTGGAGGTAAGCAACAGACAAATAAAAGGGGTCCTTGAAAAGACGGTGCGTCCGAACCGCAAAGATTGGGCTCTAAAGTTGAGCGATGCATTATGGGCATACCGGACGGCATACAAGACTCCAATTGGCATGAGTCCTTTCCGGATTGTGTATGGGAAGGAATGCCATTTACCGGTTGAGATGGAGCACAAGGCATTTTGGGCAGTGAAAGAGTTGAATATGGACATGGATGCCGCGGGTGAGAAGAGATTGCTCACTTTGAATGAACTTGACGAGTTGCGGCAAGATAGTTATGCAAGTGCCAAACTGTATAAAGAGAGAACTAAAAGATACCATGACAAGCATTTGAAGCCAAAAGATTTGAGGCCGGGTATGAAAGTTCTCCTTTTCAACTCTCGTTTGAGGCTATTTCCTGGTAAATTACGCTCTAAGTGGACGGGTCCATTCGAGTTGGTGAAAGTATTCCCCCATGGAGCAGTTGAGCTTAAGAATTTGAAAACGGGAAATTTGTTCAAAGTTAATAGACACCGGGTGAAACCTTATTATGAGGGGGTGGCTATTGATGAAGAGGTAGAGGTGATCGAGTTGGTGGATCCAGAGAAGGCCAATTAACTCCCATGTGGCATTATGTCGAGACAACGACTTTAAAACAAAGGCGCTTGTTGGGAGGCAACCCAACCAGGTATCATTTTATTTGCTTTCTTTTATTTCAGTCTATCATCATTCTTATCTTAGGTGCATGTTTACTTTTGATGCAATGAGGACATAGCATGTTCTAAGTTTGGGGGTGGTGGTATTCATAAATTCAAAATAAATAAAAAAAAAAAAACAAATTTATTATTAATTATGTATTGCTTTCGTGTCTTTTATTTCTGGGTTGGTTCGAACTACGGTGACCTGAGCTCCTTATTGTCCTAGGGAGAACGTAGGCAACGAAAGTGCGGTCAAAAGTTTAGTCCGTGTCATCCTTCATGGATCTCTCCGAGTTTGTGGGTTTATAGGGGAGTGTAAATAGTGTCACCCTCCAAAAATATTTTTATTCTTTGAGCCATTTTTATTTTTATTTTTCATAATGGATATTACGCTTGTGATGTTTGTTTGTGGTGATGTGCAGAAAAGAAGTCCAACCAAGAGAGGCGAAGGTCAAAAAAAAAAAAAAAGACCAAGCGCCCGCTTGGATTGAGGCAGGCGCCCGCTTACATGGGATTTTGATAGAGTAATGTTTCTGGTCAAAGCAAGCGCCCACCTGGTAGGTCATAGGCGCCCGCTCGGAATGCGGAAAACACAGAATTTCGGGGTAAAAGCCCCAAAAAGTGGTTTTTCCCCCAAAAAATTAAAATCCCTAACTCTCTCTCTCTCTCTAAAAACCGATCCTCCCTCCCCTTCTCTCTACAATTCCTCCCACAAATCACCATCTTCATCCCTCTAAATCACCAAATTCGAATTGTCCAACCTTCTTCCTCGATACATTGGAAGAAATCAACCCAAGAAGTCCATTGAATCCCAAGTCTTGAGAAGGTTTTGAAAATTTCTAAATATCGTGAAAAAGGGAGAAATTGGGCATCATAGAGTGGGAATTCGAGGTATTCAAGGAAGGAAAAGTGTTCATAAGGGAAAGCTTCATCTAGGTCGGTCATCTTCTCAAACTCCGGCGAGGTTTTCCGGCGAGGCTTTCCGGCGACTGTCCGGTAAGAAAATTTCCAGAATATTTAGTTTTGTTGGTAAATATTAAGTATGCCTCCCAAATGAAAAGGCCGTGCTCCCCCTCCCCCTGTTGAATTGGATTATGATAGTGCTCGGTTTGTCTCGAGGAAGTCACAAGACTTCTTTGATTCTAAGAAGGGTAATGGGGATACAGTTGAAAGGGGGTTTGACTTTAAGAGTTGTGGGCTACAAGAGTTGTTTGCTTTTTATAAATTGAATAAATTAGCGGCAAAGCCATCTCGAGCGGGAGTTAGCTTGTTGGTGCGGGAGTTTTATGCTAATTTGCACTCGGCATCTGAGGCCGGGAGTGTATGAGTTAGGGGGTGTGATGTGGATTTAACTGATGCCACTATAAATGAGTTATACGGGATGTCCATGGGAGTTGCAGAGGAGGAATGTGCCTATTTGAAATTGAGGGGTAAGTTGCATGACAATTTGTTGGGTGCGTATCCTAAACTATCGGAGGCCTTTGGGTTTCAGCTAGATCCCAGTTATTTCAAGAATGGGTATATGTTCCATATGAGTGCTTTGAGGTTTGAGCTGAAAGCCATTTACAGATTTATTTTTGAGAGAATAATGCCCACTGGACATTATCAAGAAGTGCACTGGACACGGGCCCCCCCTGTTGTATGTGATGGTGAAGAGGTTGCCGGTGGATATTGGGGCCATAATGAGGAATGAGGTCGTTGAGAGGGCCATCAATATGGGTCACAGTAACTTCATTTTTCCAATCATGATCACTCGGTTAATGGAGAAGGCGGGGGTTTCATTGTCAGGGGTTAAGAAGAATTTGGTGGCTGGAGCTACTGTGACGAAGACATCTATGGAGGGTGGTAGTTCACATCCGGTAGAAAAGCAGGGAAGCAGGGGCCAGGCGGCCAATGTTGAGGAGGATATCCTGATGACCCAAAGGGAGTTTAGTCATGGTATGTTTGAGCGGATGCAGGGGTTGGAAGAGAAGATAGACGGGTACCACCAGCAGCAGCTCTTAGCTGATTATCACAGGCATAACCGCAAGGATGAGCATGATGAGCGGTTGAGGAAGATGGAGGAGGCATTTTATGGTAACCTTCAGGAGGAGCAGTATTACAGACGCCGGATGATGGCGCATCACTTCCCTGGGGAGCAGTTTCCCCCGACGTTTTACCCACCACCTCCTTCTCCGTATATGCCACCTCCGAGCAGTTCGTGGGCTGGAGCTTCATGGGATGAGCCGATGAGTGGACCGGATCAGGGGTCTGGGTCAGGTTCGGGCATGCTGGGTCCTTGGGACCATATTTTTGGACCGCCCCCGCAGTGAGTGGCGCGAGGTATTTCCATTCCCTTTTTCTTTTGAGCTTAGTTGTGAGAGCATTGGGGGCAATGCTCATAATTAGTTGGGGGGGGTGGGAATTCCTGTTTATTGGATGCATTTTATCATCACTTGTTGTATAGTTATTCAAAAAAAAAAAATTGAAAAAGAAAAGAGAGGCTAGGTGAAAACCCGAAAGGGCGCCTAGGCAAAAGGAGAGAAATTGAGTGAGTTTTTGTTTTTGCTTGGCGTGGCGTCACAAGGGCTGTTTGGAGTGATTGGGTAGGACATGTTTGGTGTAGGAGGTTTGGTTAGAGGCGAATAGGATAGAAAATCCTCATATTTCTTGTTGGAGTCATAAGGGGGCGTTGGAGCTTATCATGAGGTAAGTCATTGCTATTTATTATGGCTTTGATTTCTGTTTGAGGGGTGATGTAGTGTAAGATAAGAGTGGGGGAAACATAGGACGTTTTAGATCCCCCTAGCTTTTTGAGTGGGCCCTAATTGGATATGTGTATTATTTTCTTATTATTGGGGTGCTATCAATTAGGGCCGTTTGTTATGAATTATTTGTTTTTGGGGAGTTATAAGGAGCGGAGTCCTTTACACTCCGGTTGATTTTCGTTATTTTGTTTTGGCTTTGTGTGATGGGGGTTGTAGAGGTGATAGGTATCATTTTTCCTCATGCTACGCTAATTAGACCGGTGTTTAGAAGTGGGGTTAGGAATATTACTCAGGGACGAGTAATGGTCTAAGCATGGGGGAATTTGATGGATGGTTTTTCATGTATATATTATCTACATCTTCATGTTATTTTTCTGGATTTTTTGATGTAATTTAGAATAGAATTAATGTAATCTTGGTCTTTATGTAATTAAGGAACTTTGTTAGGATTTGTGTATTTTGGAACACTTTTAGTGTTATTATGTAACTACAAAGTCCGAGAGCTTAAAGTGTGGCAGACCAAGGTCGGGTCAACATCAAGAGTCAAAGTCAGTCGTGGTCAAAGTCAAGAAGAAAAGAAGGAAAAGCTGGAAATAAGACCAGGCGCCCGCTTATGCAAGTCCAGGCGCCCGCTTATGCAAGTCCAGGCGCTCGCTCATGGTAATCCAGGCGCCCGCTTACATCAAAATCCGGAAAAGCAAAGTTTCTATATTTTCCAGGCGCCCGCTTGACTAGGGATAGGCGCCCGCTTGCTTGATCCGTACGGTTTTCGGGTTTCTTGTTCCAGTCGGGTTTTAACTCAATTTTCCCTACTTTTTGCCCTAGTTTTCTTTATGGATAAATATTAGACTGCAGCCTTTAGTTGGATTATGCTTTGTTTTAGGTTTTCTTTAGTTTTGAAGATTGTAAACAAGATTTGGGAGATTATTCATCATCAAGCGTTTATCCAGGTTTATGATTTTTAATTATATTCTTGTGTTTATTGCTATGTTGATGAGTAGCTAAGTTTTTAATTCATGGGTTGGATGTAAAACACTATCTAATTCTATGTTATAAACGTTTTATTCATATTGATTTCATTCTAGTTGTTCAAAGTATTTTTAATCAAGTTTTGAGGGTTTCAATAATTGAGTTAGTCTTTATTGGCCTTTTTAACAATTTAGGGTTTTAACTCCGCCATTGATTTGGGGATTAAAGCGTAGACCAATGCTTTGAGTATTATATTTATTTGATGCCGTGATAGAAATCAAGTGAATATAGGTTCAATTGTTCTTGAGAACTTAATAACTTTTTAAATAATTACATGGACTTGATATGTGAAGTGTGATTAGATAGAGAGAAAAAGATTGCAATCCGGCCGCCTCACCGTCCCAATCTTTACAAGAAGTGAACGAACCCTGGAATGAATCAATAACTTTATTTTAAAATAACATAGAAGGATGATAGTGTGAAATCCAACCCGTGAATCTCTTTAATCTGTTTACTTCGTTATTAGTTGATCATTGCTTTGTTAATTAGTATTTAATTTCAGTTTTTAGTTAGTAAAATAAAATCAAATCAAAAACCCCCCTCTGGTTACTATTTGCACTAATTAAATTTACTCGTTTTCCAACAAGTCTCTGTGGGATCGACCCTCGCTTTCGCGCGTTACTACTACGGTAACTAGTGCGCTTGCTAGGTATTTTATTACTTGGAATTTTATCCATCAGTGATATTATTTTCGGTTCTACTAATGAAACTATGTGTGTTAAGTTTGAGAAGCTAATGAAGAGTAAATTTGAAATGAGTATGATGGGAGAGTTGACATTCTTTCTTGGACTCCAAGTCAAGCAATGCCATGATGGGATCTTTATCAACCAAGCCAAATACACTAAAGATTTGATAAAGAAGTTCGGGCTTGAAACCGCTAAACCAGTTGATACCCCAATGCCTAAGGCCTGCAGTTTGGATCGAGATGAACATGGTAAGAAAGTTGATCAAACTCTCTACCGAGGTATGATTGGCTCTCTACTTTACTTAACTGCTAGTAGGTCAGATATCATGTTTAGTGTTTGTGTTTGTGCTAGATTTCAAGCTGACCCTAGAGAATCTCATCTTATTGTTGTTAAACATATTATTAGATATTTATGTGGATCTGTTAACCTTGGACTTTGGTACTCCAAAGAATCTTCATTTGATCTATTAGGTTATTCAGATGCTGACTTTGCAGCATGTAAGATAAGCAGAAAGAGCACAAGTGGTACTTGTTAGTTCCTTGGAACGCGGCTTATGTCATGGTCCAGCAAGAAACAAGCGTCGGTTTCAGTCTCAACCGCTGAAGCTGAATATATAGCGGCTGGAAGATGTTGCTCTCAAATTCTCTGGATGAAACAACAGTTGGATGACTACGGGATATTTGAACAAAACTTCCCTATCTACTGTGATAGCACTGCTGCAATATCCATCTCCAACAATCCAGTTCAGCACTCAAAAACCAAGCACATCGACATAAGATATCATTTCCTCAAAGACCATGTTGAAAAGAAAAACATTTTTCTAGCAAAGGTGGGAACATATGATCAAATTGCTGACATCCTCACCAAACCGCTTGAAAATTCCAGGTTCTATCACTTACGAGGAGAAATGGGTATGTTAGAACTAACTTAAGATATCATATCTATATATATTATTTCTAATATCTTTTGTTTAAGTGTTTTGGCTATGCTTAGAAAAGTCATCTAGTGTGCGGTTCTATCATCATTGAAACCGCATCAATAAATGGTTCGGTACAAGATACTCCATCAAACTGACGAGTCAAAATGAATGAACTCGGTTCTTTCAAAACAAGCAAGAAAGCAAAGTCATTCGGTTTAAACATATAAACCGCCATTAGATTGGAGAGACATCAGTTTCATGAAAACCGCTGAAGACGTAAGGTAAGTCGGTTTGCTCAATCAAACTGCTCAGGTATGAAATTGCATTTTAGTCCCTACTTTATGTCATATCAGTTATAAGGACCTTTTTGCAATTTTCTCTGCCGCATAAAATTCTATGTGACGTGGGACGCCATTTGGAGATAATCGTGCGCCGTTCTCGTCGTTCCATTACCCGAGGAACAGTTATTTGAGTATAAAAGACAAAGTTTATTTCTTTTTACCTTTTTACCTTCTTCCTCATTTGTGTATACTCTCTCTCTCTCTCTCTCTCTTCTGTACTCTGTTCTCAACCTCCAATATTTCCCATATTTTTTTCTTTTGATATTTAAAATGGCACCTAAGAAATCATCCGATCCTTCTGCTCCATCTACATCTAAAACATCCAAAGGCGATATGGTATGATTTCTTGAACCCTTCACTCTAGCATTTCATCTTTTCCGCCATTGTTGTTCGTAAAAAGCTTGTTCGTATTCTAATATTTTTTCTTGCCTTTTCTTTCAATTTTTTGGTTGATTATTGATTACATATGTTCATATATGCTGGGTTTGATGTTTCTTTCATGTCTTTTGTTCAATTTCTGAGCAATTTTGATTTTTGGGTTTTTCGGGTGTTCTTTCGTATTTCTTTTTGATACTATGTTCTGGGTTAATTATTTGAACTTGTTATTTTAGAACTTTGTTAGTATCTGCTATATTCGAGTCTTTTGGTATACTTCTTTCATGTTTTGGTTAAGTTTTTGTTTTGCATGTTTATCCCCTGTTCATCATGTTCTTCATGCATTCAAATCCTTTTCATGTCTAGTTTTGGGTGTTTACCATTTTACCCCTGTTTTGCTTCAACCGCCTATTTCATTGTTAGAATTCCTTGTAGCAGTTTGAATGCTTGGTTTATTCAAACTGCTTGCACCAAACTCTTACTAACTTTGATTATTTTTAGGATGAATCCAACTTTGTACCTGGATCCCAGATCATCAAAGCCGAATTTGAAGCTGATGCAGTTGGAAGAAAACTGCTTGCCCTACTGGAATCGTCAAAACTGCTGCCACTATTCCAATTGGATGAACCGAAGTTTGACAAAAGGCTTTGTGCAGAATTCTTTGACAATGGGATTGTCTGTGTGGTACCCCTTTTAAATGGTAAAGGTGAAGAAATCAGAGACTTAGAGTCTGGGGAAGTGAAGACTGAAAATGCTATCAAGTCCACTGTCAGGACAAAGGATGTAGTTTTATCTGCTTCAAAGGTTGTTATTCTGGCTGGGTTAGAAAATTCTGGAATTCTTTCCATCAAACCAGAGTTAGTCAGCCGAACTACTGAAGAGCTCTTGGGGGTCTCTGTCTTCAACACTAAGTCCACCCCCAAGAAGGAGTTTGGAGAAATTATGGCCATGTTATGTGATCTGGTAGATACTGGAGTGATGTGCAAGAATGGCAATCACAAAAATTTCACTTCTGAGCAGTACAACTACTGCGTGGCTATCTACAAAGGGAAGAAGCTGCACTGGCCAAGGATCATCATGCAAGAAATGATCAATGCCCTCAGCCGCCATACTTCTGCCAAAGCCGCTGGAAAAACAAAGATCAGAACTCACTGCAGACTCCTAACAAAGTTCCTTCATCAAGATTCTGTGATCTTTAAGGCTTCTGTGGAAAATGAAGCTGAGTGGGTGCAACCGAATGAGAAGACCTTATTTGGTGCTTCAAAATTTGATGCTTTCAGAACCGGATTTGGATGGCGGTTTGGACAAGCGGTATGGAATGCTGATCCTCTGCCTGAAGAACAGAGAGGACCCTTTCCTGAGGCTCGGCTCAATAAGTCAGGCAAACCTTATGCCGGTGCCATAGCAGATCAAGCCGCAGCTACAAGAGCTAGAGAAGCAGCTCAAACTGCCACCTTGAATAGGCTAGGAGTTAGCCTGGATGGAACTGAGGCTCCAGTTGAGAGGGAGTCTACGGTTGAGGGGGAGCCTGCAATCCCTGCGGCTCAACCCAGGGAAACCGCGGCTCCAAGAAAGAAGAAAGCCAAACTTACTGGCACTTCCAAACCCTCATCCATTCTTCCTCCAAAATCGTCCTTACCAAAATCCTTTCTTATTCTATCCAATCCCTCTTCTGAACCGCTTCCACCTTCATCTAAACCAATTCCCTTCACAAAATCAACTCCTCCTACCTCATCTAAACCCCAGATAAAACCCTTATCCCCAATCAAGCCAAATGTAGAAAAATCCTTGAATTTTGCATAAGATGTGAATCTATTGAGAAAACTGAAAGCCTCCACATCTGAACCTAAACCTATCTCACCTCCAAAATCCCCTCTCAAACTGCCAACTGTTCAATTCACTGAAGAACAGTTGCAGCTAATCTTTTCTACCCTTCCCAACCTTAAACCGTCCACTCAAACCGAGCCTGAGCAGACCGAAGTGTCTGAGGCTGCAGTTCCAGTTGAACAAACCGAGGTATCTACACGTGCGGTTCAGCCTAAGCAAACTGATGAGTTTGAGGTTGCAGTCTTGCCTGAGCAGACTGATGTGTCTGAGGCAGTTCAAGATGAACCTGAGCAAGATGATGAGAATCTTGAGGTTCAACCACTGAAGAAGAAGAGAAGATTAGTAAAGAAATATGACTTTGTGGAGCACTGGCAATCAAGGCCACCTGGTGCAGTGGACTTCACTGAACTCATGACAAGAAGGATCACTCACCCATAGAAGGCCCATTTGCAAAGGAGTTGAGAGAAAGAGCTGAAATGAGAAAAGCTGGAATAGACCCCATGTTGGTTGAAACCGCTCCTCCTTCATTAAAACGAAAACTAGAGTTTGACTCACCAGAGCACACTCCTTCACCTTCTGAATCCCCTACACTGCCTTTTGCTTCATCAGTTCCACCATCTGCTCAACCGCAACTGATCAATATCTCTGCTCCTTCGGTTTTGCCTGAGTTCAAATTTGAAGTTAGGTCTCCCAAACCGCGTGGTTTGAAAAGGAAGTGTGCACAAGACATTGCGGCTTACCTAAAGAGGTTTAGAGCTACTACTTCCAAAGCCAACCGCCATGTCAGAGCCGCCAACAAACATGAAGAGCAAGGACTCAAGTCTGGTCGTCCAAATCCTTTTGCAATCTTTCCCGCCGATGAGTCTCAGGCTGCTTCAGATCAACTCATTGCTTCAACTCTTGATCAAATTATTGAAGATCTGGCAGTTGAGTTCATCTTTTCTCTCTGCTCTCAATTTTTCTTTAGGATAAACTGCACTGTATTTCCTTATCTTTATAGATGGCAGTTCTCTCCTTATACTTTCATTCCTCTCTCCAATACCCAACTTCTTTCCATTTCCCCTTCTCTTCCATACACTTCATTTTCTATCATTCATTTCCCTTCCTCCCTTTTTGAAACTGATCCAGTAAAGATTCAGTTTGTTCTGGATTCATTTTTTGCCCAATCTGCATTTCTTTCCTCTCTGCCCTTCCTTGTTGATGCCATTAAGAGGGAGAATGCTGTTGACCCTCGGATTGGGAGAATGGAATTCAAAATTGAAACCCTTCTGGAGAACCAGCTCAAGTTAGAACAGAAGCTTGAAACTTTGAATGAGCTGACTTTTCTCAGACTTGAAGCGGCCCAAGAAATAAATGAGACTCTAGAGAAGAAGTTAGACCAACTAGCTGATCTAACGGTTTCATCAACTGACTACTTAGTTCAGTATGCCAACGACCTGAAGAAGCTTTCTGAAAGAATCTTAGAGAAGGTAAATGAACCGACCCATCTTCGTCTTAAGTCAGCTGAATATGTGTTTGAAACCGCCAGTCTAGTTGAGCCTTCTGATGCTGCTCAAACCGTTGTCCAAGCCGCCGCCAGGGTTCCTGATAGAACTGATTAGAATTCTTTCTATCATTTTGTAATCAGTTTTTGCCTTTCATTATTTTCCTTGTAATTTTGTAACTTCCAAAACCTTTAAAGGATTATAATGAAAATGAATGCATTGCATCTTATTCCAAAAATCTTGTTTATTCAAACTACTTGTTTGTGGAACAATGCATTTTCAAAACCCATGCACTTTAATTCATCATGAAAACATTTTCTAAGTGTATGTGTTTTAAACATTCAGTTTAAACATGCATATCTGATTTTCATAATCACATCTCTTTATATGCATCTGAATGTATTTCTTATCTATCTGTTTTTCATTTCCTTTGTTTTTGATAGATTAGAAATCTATGGTATAGCATTGTGTGTGCATTTGACTTGGGACATGAAGTTTCAATACATACTCATTTGAGCATGTTCTTACCAAGTACAATGTTTGCTCTATCATAGTGTGGTAATGGCATCAATCAAATAGGGGGAGATTGTTAGGATTCATTGTTAGTACACCCACTTGTTTTGATTGACCCATTCCACGTGTCTTTTTATGGACTTTAGGTTTACATGTAATGAAGTTTTACTTCAATTTTTAGACATGTCCATTTCTAGATGTTTAGTAGTTAGGCTGAGTTATGATCGGTTTATTCATAGCGGTTTAGTATCCCTCAAGCCGCCATCTTCAACCGCCAGCATGGTGCCTTAAGTCCTTCATCAAACCGCAGTTTGTGTCTTTGATGAAACCGCACTTCAAGTTCACTCATGAAACCGCACATGCATCAGGTGGAATCGCCGACCAAGATATTGAAGAAGTTATTGCTGTCATTTACTCCTTGAAGACAAACATTCGCTTTTCAACCGTAAATGAATGACTGGTGACTTGTCCTTAAACTTCAAGTCATGGTTCAGTTATTCTTGGAATGTCGGTTTGTCTCGCTTTTTGAAAAGTTACCGTTGTACTTTTCCAACAACTAAAAGGACAATGTCAGGTAGTGATCCAACAACTTCCTGCCACAAAGCAAAAGCAAAGGACGACAGTGACAGGTCAACCAATGGGATTGTGACAACGCATAAAACCGCCATACAATGACTCACCTCATTGTCCAACGGTCACTAATGCCTTCACTATAAATAGCCTTCATTTCTCAACAATGAAGGTTGCTGAGCTTCAAAGAGAATATCCCAAGTATTCAAGTTTGCTTTGAAGATTGAAAATTCAGATACTCATATCTTCATCATCTCCTTAGCAAACCCAGCGTTCTTTATCAAAACTTCAAGCCTTCAAATCATCACAACGCAGGCTTGCACAGAAAGTAATCACTTGCTCGCCATCACTTAGATATTTTGAGCTCTTGATTTCTTTTCACACTACACACCCGGAGTATATTTTCTTATAGATTATATACCTCGAAAACACAGGTTGTTATAATAGCATTGTTAGGTTAGATTGTTTATTTAGAGTTTGGATTCGTTTGTAATCTTGTAAAAACTCCTCTAAATCAATACAAGTCTAGTAGCTATTAGAAAATCCTAGGCTAACCACCTAGGTAGAGGACGTAGTTCTTTCAAGAACGAACCTCTTCAAATTGTGTGTCCCTTGATCTTTATTTTCTGTCTTGTCATTTACATTTATGTTTATGGGCTTTATTTACTTTTATGTGAAATGACTTGATAAATGATTTGCATACTTTTGTGATACTTCAGTTGTGCCTTGTCAGTTGCATCATTCCTTTTTCAACCACTTAAACCGCCCTACTCTTCAAAATTCAGTTTGGACAAAACCGCAAAACTCCGCTGTGCATTTTATCTGAGCGGTTCTAGTGCTTTAAACCGCAATAGACCAAACTGATAAGTACTTGGTTGATTTTCAAGGGTTTTTCGAAAAAGATTTTAAACCGCTATTCACCCCCCCCCCCTCTAGCGGTTCTATACCCTTGTTGCCCTTTGGGACCAACAGTAACTATTATAGTAATTATTACTATTATTAGTAATATTTAACTACTACCAATAATAGTAATAGTTACTATAATATTTAACTATTACTAATAATAGTAATAGTTACTATAATAGTTAACTATTATAGTAATTATTATTAGTAGTAGTAGTAATAGTTATTATAATAGATAACTATAGTAATTACTTTATATAGTAAATAATATTATTAGCTAATACTATTAAGCAAATAATAGTTAACTATTAAATGGTTAATCATTATTATAGTTAATATTTATATTAACTATTATTGATAATTATTAAATAAATTAAAAAAATACTATTAATAGTATTAGTTAATCATAATAGTTACTGTATATATTAATTATTATATTTAATAGTAGTATAACTTATTCATAATAGTTATAATATAAATTAACTATTATTAGCAGTATTAATTAATCATTATACAATTATTTTAATATTTACTATTAATAGTACTCTCTTCGTCCGAGAGTAAGAGTCATACTTTCTATTTTGGTATATCCAAGAGTAAGAATTTCTTTATAAAATGACAAATGATGAGAAATAATGAATATTGTTTTTGATAATTTTATCCTTCTATGCTTCTATAATTACAAAAAGACCAAACTAACTAACTTACATTTTGTCCACTTGCACTATGAATAGTGTTTTGGACATCTACACTCTCAATCCACTTGCAATGTTTACCCATTTTCTATTGTTTTTCTAATAAGTGTGTGCAAGCAAGGTAAGACTCTAACTCTAAGACTGATTGAGTATTAATTAATAATAATAGTTACTATATATGTTAATTATTACTATTAATATTATTAATTAATAAAATTATTATTTTACTAATATGATTAGATGTACATTATTGACTTTTATGTTTATTAATCATAATATGTATATATATATTATAAAATCATTCATTGGAAAATAGCTCATATTATTAAGTCAATCATCTATAAAATTAAAAGTTATTTTATAGCAATAATAAATCATGTTTATAGTCAAAATTCAATTATCATATAAATACAAATTATGTACAACGAAAACACTTTTTTTTTAACACAATTCTTTTAAATTTGTAAGAAAATGTTTTAATTCATATACAATATAAATATATTAAAAATATTATGTTATTTTATTAAATAAAAAAATTAAAAAACAACTTACAAAAAAATTGGTAAATTGTTACCCACTAGTAATCTTGATTTTAGCTGAAAATATTATAGCTCTGATGCTTACAAGAGTTAGGGTAATTAATCAATTTAATGAACTGTTACTTGCCATATTTTTTTCTGCAAGTAGGTTTTTTTTTTTTTTTTTTTTTTAATTTCAGGTGAAAATTATACGTCTGATTATCCAACAGTTTAAATGTCAATATTTCAATGAGTAAATATAAAGTCACAAAATGTGGTTTACAAAATGATGTGACAAAATTCTATTGGTGTTTTTTTATTAGAGTGTGCCGGGTTCACAATCGATTCAACCAATAAAATATCGCCACCTCACTTTGTATTCATCATTTTGTAAACTTTTTTTTGTGCTCCTAGCATTGCCCTATTTCAATACTCCACTAATCACCATCACCTTAGAGTAATTTTAAGAGAAAATTGAAATGTCGTTATAGAAGCTAAATAAAATAAAAGAAAAAGAAGTATAAATATATTCCCGTTCCGACTCTCTCTCTGTTTTCCTTCTTGTTCTTCCTCAAAATTTCCATAGATTTGGTAAGGTTTCGTGATTAATCTCTCTTTAATCCAGATTTGGACTTAGATTTAGACAGAGATCTCTTTCTAAATTTCTAGATCTGGTGTTTTCTAGTTTTTGTTTTTAGATTTTTCATTTTAGTTTTTGAATAAGTGAAGAGGAAGATTGTTGAAATGATGTTTGATTTATTGTATTCTCTCCTTTGTGGTGGGAGCCTTTGCGTTCTCTCCGTTGTGGGAGCCTTGTTTTTTTGTTCCGTTTTCCGATCATCATTGTTGAATCGTAAGTGGAGGATAATAACATTGCTTGGAAAGTTAGGTTGACAATTTATTGCTAACCCAGAAGCCTTAAATGATGGAATTCTCAACGCTAAATATTTACCGATGGGAGATTTTGTGAATGCCGATATATGGCAGTGTCCAAGTTACGCTTAGAGAGGCAACTGTGCGTTTCAGGGTAATGCTACTAGAGATACAAGGTGGAAGATCGAGAATGCTAATACAACATGCACGAACATCCACTTTTGTCATCTTTCTTCTTACATTTTTTTTATGTATTTTTAACTGTCATTGTAATGGATGATAATACCTGGGTTAAGCCTTTGATATTTGTAGAGAGCCTACTCATTCTTTTACCCATAATCTAATGATAATGTTAGTTTGATTTCGAAAAAAAAAAAAAAAATTGAGAGAGAGAGAGAGAGCAAAATTATTATGGGTAAAAGCACAAAAATTTGATTCTTTTAGGGGTAGACAAGAGCAAAAAATTTAATGTATGAAGGTATAATTGGCATACAAGATAAAAAAAAAAAGACATGATGATATGATCCAATTTCTTTGACCCAATCCACTTAATTTCATCAAATCTGTTTCAAATTTTGCAGTGCAATCCAATCTTAGGTAAAATGAAGCGAGATCGAGAACTAGAGAAAGGGCAGCAAGAACAGAGCTCTGCGTCGGCGGCGAGTTCAGCTGCTAGCTCGACATCCACTGGGAAGGAGAAGCAGATTTGGGGTGAAGAACCGGATTCCGGCGGTATGGACGAGCTTCTAGAAGCTTTGGGTTACAAAGTCCGGTCATCGGACATGGCTGACGTTGGACAGAAGCTTGAACAACTAGATCTGGTACACTTTAATGCCTTGCGCCGAGCAAGACAACATAAGCTAGCCGACGCGCTGGTTAATCACATAGCAGTATTAGCCCCTTCTCATGCCGGCGCGATGAGAAAAGTAGCCACTTACTTCGCCCAAGCCCTAGCTCGAAGAATCTACAACAAAGGCATCCTTTCCGATTCAATCGATCCATCCTATCACGAAATTCTCCAGATGCATTTTTTACGAGAGCTGTCCTTACCTGAAATTCGCTCATTTCACGGCGAATCACGCCATTCTTGAAGCATTCGCCGGCGCAAGTCGAGTCCATGTGATCGATTTTAGCTTGAAACAAGGTATGCAGTGGCCGGCGCTTATGCAAGCCCTATGCTTACGCCCCGGCGGACCTCCTGCATTCCGTTTAACCGGGATTGTCCCGCCGCAACCGGACAATTCCGACGCTTTACAGCAGGTCGGTTGGAAGCTAGCTCAGTTGGCCGAATCAATTGGGCTTGAATTTGAATTTCGTGGGTTCGTTGCCAATTCCTTGGCCGATTTGAATGCGGAAATGCTTGAACTCCGGCCGAGTGAGGTCGAATCGGTGGCGGTCAACTCAGTTTTTGAGCTGCACCCACTGCTAGCTCGGCCGGGCGGAATCGAGAAAGTTTTGTCGTCGATTAAAGCGTTGAATCCGAAGATTGTGACCGTCGTTGAGCAAGAAGCGAATCATAATGGACCGGTGTTCGTCGACCGGTTCAATGAGGCTTTACATTACTACTACTCGACCATGTTTGACTGGCTGGAGAGTTCCGGATTGACTCAGTCGAACACTCAAGATTTGTTGATGACTGAGGTTTACTTGGGGCGGCAGATTTGGAACGTGGTGGCTTGTGAAGGTGTCGACCGAGTTGAGCGGCACGAGACGTTGAGTCAGTGGAGGCGGAGGATGAACTCGGCCGGGTTTGACCCGGTTCATCTGGGTTCCAACGCGTTCAAGCAAGCTAGCATGTTGTTGGCTCTGTTTGCAGGTAGTGATAGGTACAGGGTGGAAGAAAACGATGGGTGTTTGCTGGGGTGGCATACTCGGCCGCTTATTGTCACCTCCGCCTGGAAACTCGCTGCCGGAGAACCTTGAACCAGCGCATAGGTGAACTGAGTTGACTCGGTACTTGTAGACTTCAGAAACACATGGGATGTGGGACATATGGAAAAGACCAAACAGAGAGACAGAGCTGAAAAAGAGTCGAATCTAGTCTTTTACTTTTATCGGGAATTTCTATTTACACAATGTTTTTCTATTTGCACAATCTTTTTCTTGTTTTTAGTGCAATAACAGTATTTAATGAGTGGTTTTTATTTTTCAATAACCGTTTTCCTCGGTTTCTTCCTTCCATCCCGGTTTCCAACTCCCTCCGTCTCACTCGAATTAAGATAAATTTCCATTTTGGGTGTTCTATTTAAATTAGAACAACAAAAAAAAAAGAAATATTTTATTTAATGAGACTCACATTCACACTGACAATAACTTTTCACTCATTATTCTCTACCCTAATTTCTCTCACCTACTTTACTTTTCACACTCACAACACTCACTCCACTAACACTTTTTCCTTAATCTCCGTGCCTAACCCAAAAATCTTAATTCTGGTGGGACGGAGTGAGTATACGAATTTTTTCTCAAATGATAGAACAAACACAATTCAAATATCTTACAACAATACAAAGTCATTAGCACTACAAATGATAGAACAAACACAATTCAAATATCTTACAACAATACAAAGTCATTAGCACTACAAATGATAGAACAAACACAATTAAAATATCTTACAACATAATCCCATTGAAATGACGTGGAATTTGACCCAATTCATATCTATTCCCTGTTAGTTGGACACCTCCGGCACGTGTGTCCTTCCTTCTTACAAGTTGAACAATGGATTATTCGTTTTCCAGATTGCCAGTCCATAAAATTTCGAAGCCGTCTTGATTGTGGTCGTCCCTGCTTTGCATCGCGTCGAAGCATATCATTTGGTTCAAATATTGGCACCCGACCATCCACATTCCAATAGTCCTCATGCTGCAATGGTTCAAAAGTCCCTGACCATGTTTTGTAGTATGACCCGAGAGTGTAAAATTGATCAACGTAACTACGACCATCAACATTCATGAATGTGCAACATGCAATTGCATGGGAACACGGCAAGTGATATGCGACCCATTTGCCACATGTGTATGTATGCTCATCAAATCTCACAATTTGAGTATTTCCACCTTTTTCACCACGACGTCCGGTTGTCACTTGAAACATCCCTATTATTTACGTTGAACGGTCGAACATGGTGTGACCCAGCCTTTTTGGTGTTGTAGTTGTATCGACGATGGATCCTTTGGCTAAATTTGTATAGTGCATTAGGGTTATTAGTAACACCCCCTAATGCATTCATTGCAAACCCCAATCTGCTGTGAAAGTATTCCACACAACGATAGAAAGAAGTCTCAACAATAGCTGTTATTGGCATACCACGTGATCCTTTCATGACCCCATTAAAGACCTCAGATAAGTTCGTAGTCATAATACCATATCTATAACCACCATTATGCGCCAGTGTCCACTTCTGCTTATCTAAATGCTCAAACCACTTGATGGCTTCTGTGTCAACTAAACGGATCAACTCTAAAGTATTTTTCAATTTTCTAGCTTGGTGAGCACAACCAGCAACCCAGAACAGACGCTTCAAATCACTACCATGATGTTTCTTCAGAAAATTTGCTCTCATATGCCTCAAGCAATATCGATGATGCACATTTGGCCACCAAGTATCTTCTGCAACTGTAGCAAGAATGCCATTATGACGATTAGAAAGTAAGCATACCTCACGACCCTTGATAATATGTTGACAAACAAGGCGTAAAAACCAACTCCAGAGAACATGGTCCTCTTTTTCAACAATAGCAAAAGAAAGAGGAACGATGCAGTCGTTGGCGTCAACACCCATAGAAATGAGTATCACCCCTTTATAACGTCCATGTAAGAACGTTCCATCAACAGACACGACAGGCCTACAATGAGTGAAAGCTTGAATACAAGGCCCGAATGCCCAGAAAACACGATCAAAATTTTTATATACAACAGGTGAAGGAGGATTAGAATACTCAACAATAGTTCCAGGATTGTATTTCTGAATAGCACCTAGGACACGAGGTAACCGAGCATAAGATTCCTTCCAGTCTCCAAACACTGAGCCAATGGCCTTTTGTTTCCCACACCATGCCTTCTTGTAAGAAATTGTCCTACCGTATTTCTCATTTATATCTGCAATAATAACTTGAACATTCAAATCAGAATCAGCCTTGACCTTATGGAGAATATGCCGACCAATAAACTTAGCATCCAAGTTGGGGTGATCAAGACTAAGTCCAGAATACAAACAACAATGAGGGCCTCTATACTTGGTCACTTACCAATATCCTATCTTCTTCTGACTCACACGAGAATAAAAAGGGCATGGATAGTCTTTCAACAAACACTCAATGGCCCACGTTCGGAGTGTGCTCTTTCTTACCTTAAAATGTCGATTGGAATGTATGTGATACTTCTTTATCTCATATTGCACCTCAATCTTCTTAGAAAATCGTATCCCTTTAGCCAATCCACCCTTCTCTCCATCCCATATCGGAAAACTAAATTGATTATTAACAGCAATCACATCAACTTCTTCTCCAATATCATGATAAAGAGGATAGTCTGCTCTCTCATGCATTCGATTCTCTTTCCTTTCGTACTCTACTAAATCTGATTCAATCCCATCATTCGGCCCATCGTCACCCTCGCCAATCTCACTATCGGTGTTGTTTTCATCATCATCATCATCATCATCATCATCAGGAAACAACAAACTATCTATTTGTGCATCATAGTCTTCATCATCTTCATCTAAAACATCATCATCAGCCGGAACATCCTCACGTGGCACTCGTCTACGACGCGGTCTCTGGTTACTTGGAGCCATTTCAGCCGTTTGGTTGTAACTGGGCGAATTATCATAGAATGTCTCTGTACTTTGACCCTCGCCAGGCTCTCGGTTGTAACTCTGCGAATTCACATAAAGTGTCTCTGCCTCTGCATAACGTTCATTCATCTCATGATTATAACCAATGTCAGTCCCACCCCTACGGATATCAAACACCTCAATAGCCTTCATGATAATATACAACTGCAAGTTACTCAACCCACCAAATTGAGCATTAACATCAAACATTAACGCCACACCATTATCGTCTTGGATATGAAATGGAAAGTAATTTGCAATTCCATGGTCAAAGGAATGAGGAAACCTACAAATAACTTCCAGCTGAAATATTGTTCGATCTACCCCAATATGTTCATACAACTGATCAATCAACTCAGTGTAAGTCCATCTATGTATCGCTCTAAGACCAAATTTCGGTCCTTTTTCAAAAAGAGGACCATTAAATGGATCTTCATCATCTCCTCCCCAGTAGCACATGAAATAAGCGGTAACCCACTCATCGATACCCTAGAACCCTAAAAAATGATAATAACAGTCAAAATCTTAAATTTATCATTTCTCTCTACAAATTCACTCAAAAACCTAAAATAAATCACATCAAACACAAAAAATGACATATAGATAGAGATCGTGGTGTACCTTTTTGCTTGATCTTAGTATTTCAAGAAATGGATTTGCAAAATCCTCTCCTCTTTGCGTCCCTTCTTCTTTCTCTCTCTATTTTCAGAAAAGATGGAGATATAATGAGCTGCACATACTGAAACCTTATCTTATTGTGTGGGTTTAATGTAATTCGCTACTTGAAGAAACGAATTATAACATTTCGCTATTATAGGAAGCGAATTACTTAAGGTTTAATTAACGCCCTAATGCAAAGCGCGCCTAATCTGGTCAAATAATAATTCGCTTTTGACAAAAGCGAACTAGCTCAAAGTTGGTCATTTTGGTACATACTTTGAAAAAGGTGGTGCTCTGGTAAATACTTATAAATAATGGAATTATTTGAGAAAAAAATCGTGAGTATACATTACTCCATGTACTAAATTCCTTGTCCTAACCTACTACACTCTAACATACGTCTCCTTGTTTCTTTCCTTTTTTTTTTAAACTACTCTTTCCGTCCTGGACTAAGGTTTTTAGTTTGACTTTACACGGAATAATAAAATGTAAATGTTATGAGTATGAAAAGTGAAGTAAAAGAAAGTATGAGAGAGAAAGTGGGTAAAAAGTTTTTGTTGTGAGAATAATAAGTGAGTCTCATTATGTATTTTAGGTAATAAAGCAACTAAGAACCTTAGTCTAGGACAAAACAAAAAGGAAATTAAGAACATTAGTCTGGGACGGAGGGAGTATACAATATACTCTATCTGTCCCAAAGTAAATGTTTTATTTTATATTTTTGTTTGTTTCAAAATAAATGTCGTCTTGCTAAAAATAATGTATAAAGCTCGGTGATCTTCTTATACTACTCGTTCTAATAAGCACAATCATTGTCATGTCATAAGACATGTCAATCTACTCATATAAATAGAGTGAAGGCAATCAAGTAAACATGACTAAAATATTAAAAACATTGACTTGTCAACTGTGACATTTATTCAAAACAGAGGAGTATAATTAATATTTAATGAAAAAAAGTTTATAAATAATTAATATTTAAGGAAAAAAGTTAATAATTAATTAATCGACATCTTTCTCTTTTTTAAGTATATAATTAATATAGAATGACAAAAAGTATACTTCATACGTTCCAGAAAAGTTGAAACATTTACTTTGGAGTTGGGAAATTAAGGATATAATATTATATTAAGAATGAAATGTAGAGATTGTTGGGTATGCTTATTATAAACCACTCCTATTACCTAGATTTGATTGATCCCATAACCTAATTTTATCTTTTGTGGACTTTAGGATATATTGTAAGAAGTGTTAAACTTCATTTTTAGAATAGTCCACTTTGATAGTATAGGCTTTAGATTGATAGGCTGAAAATTTTCTAAGTATGGAATTTTAGTGGTCAAGACCTTGACCGTGAATTCATTTGACTGTGGTAGACCACCTGACCGTGGAAGACCACTTGACCGTGAATCAATTGACCGGAAGTCAGTGACCGTGAGCTTTGTGGCATACCTTGACAGGTCACATTTGACCCCTCGACCGCAAGCCACTCGACCTTGAGGCCTTGACCGCAAATGAAGAAGTTGTCCAAGAAACCCAAGTTTGTTTAAACTTAACCATGGTCAAACTATGGTTAGTTTAGAACGTTGCAGAACTTGGATCCCAAGTAATTCAAGTTTGAATTCATCTAAGTGGGACCACCTCTTATCTGCAAAAAGGACAATCTCAGATTGAGCTCCAATTAGAATTCAACAGCTCACTGTCCTTCAACTTGGAGCCCAAGTATTTCCCAACAGTTATTTTCTCATTCAAGGCTATAAATAGCCCTTAAGTTCTTCATTGAACCCAGCTGAGATTTAAAAAGAGAGAAATTGCTGTTGAAATACTTGGTGATTGAAGATCATACTCAAGATTTCCAGAATCCTTTGAATCTTCAAAGAACTCACCTTCAAACCTTCAAAGATCTCCAGCAACAAACAAGTCATCTCAAGCCTTGTAACACTTAAGATTCATTAGGCTCTACAATCACTTAGATTTTAAAGAGCTTCTGATTCTTACACACACTCACCCCAATTGATCAATCACATAGATTGCATCAAAAGGGATACACTGGTCTAAGTCTAGGATTTATTCTTCATAGAAAGTAGGTGTTGATTCAAAGCTTCATCTCTGTAATCTGTACACTCAAAAAACAATATATACCTCCATTCAAAATCCAAGACTGACCATCTTGGTAAATGACGTAGATCTTTTAACAGATCGAACATTTCCAAATACTTGTGTCATTTTACTTTCTACAAATTTACTTTCAAGTATTGTTCATCTTGTTCTTTATTGTTCATATTAATCTTGTTTGTCGTTTAGTGTTTGATCTTTCAGATATTCAAACGTATTGTGAATTGTGTTTGTTTGTTCTCCACATTGCCTAAGTTAAAATCTGACTAACTTATCTTTTGCCAAAACTTCTAAGACAACAACTTTCAATCTCAACCATCTGACCACAAATCTCTTGACCGCATTTCTCTTGACCGCACTTACCTTGACCGGACTCACTTGACCACAAATTGGTTGACCGTGAGTGCTGGTGTTAGAGATTTTGTCAAAAACAACTCTACCTTATTTCCATCGAAAACTTCCGCTGTGCATATTACATCTTGACCGCACGGTTTATTACGTGACCGCAAAACTCAAGATTGTAAGCACTTGGTTGAATTTTGAAAAAGGGTTGAAATTTTAAGTAGGCTATTCACCCCCCCCCCCTCTAGCCTCCTTTCTCATACCCTTGTTGTGTCTTTGGGACCAACAGAGATGAAGAGAGATAATTAGTGGGGGTGGAAAGAGAATGAGTGAAGAATAATAAGTGGTTGGGAGGAAGAGAGAGAATGAGTGGAGGATTATAAAAGTAATAAAAAGCTTCTATTTTTGGATTGTTGCAACTTTTGTGAAATGCCCTAAATGGCAAAATGTTGCAACTTCCTTGGAACGGGGGGAGTATACTTTAATAAATATTTAATGTATTTATTCTCATCAACATTTCATCCTAAATAAAATAGTATTTTTATTAATTAGTACTTCTTTCATCCCAAATAAACATTGTATTTTTATTTTTATTAATTTAATTGAATTTTAACACAAAAATGAAAATATAACCATTTTAAATTCTAAAAATGAATATTAGTACATTTTTTTTTATCAAATGAATACTAGTACGTTAAAATAAACACTATTACAATCTATTATTAAAATTACATAAAATTCCATAAAATGTTAGTTTAATCAAATTGGCCACAAAATAAGGTCCAACATTTATTATGAGATAGAGGGAATATCATAAAGAGTGGTAAAAGATGGTGCAAATTATTATTCCCCCTGATTTGATATACTTATATTTTTTCACCTAAATATTGGTGTAATATAATTGACCTATCTAAATTGTAAATTTAACTTATTTTTTCATTAATTTGTTGGCCAGATTCTTTCTCAATTCATAGGGATTACTCCCTCCGTCCCATTTTAAACTTCAAAAATTTCTCTTTTGGGTGTCCCATTTTAAACTTCAAAATCCAAAAAATGAAAGTTATTTATATTTTTTTATTTAGTGGGACCTACATGTCATACACACAACAACTATCCACGAACTATTCCCTACCCCATTTTCTCTCTCCTACCCACTTTCTATACTCACAACACTCTACCCCACTATCTATATTTTATAATATAAAGATTCTCATCTTAATTCTTGTGTCAATTTTTTTTTTTTGAAGTTTAAGATGGGACGGAGGGAGTATAGCGTCTCTTCTTGAGAGACACATCCATTAAACCAGAAAAGTCACATCCGTTAAGTTTAAAATTGAAAATTTGTTAAAAATTGCCAGTTCGTTTAACTATTCAACGAAAACTTTTGAATCAGTTGAGGTTTTTGAAGGAAAACGTTTTTCGTTAACTTTTTTATGGAAAGTGACAGTTATGTTGACATTCTACAAGAAAACATGTTTTTTCGCTGAATACATCAATAACACTTATTTCAGATATATATTCTCTCTCATACTTTATATATCATATATAGACATGCCCGGTTCACGGTTCATGACCCGCCAGTTCCCGATAAGGTTCACAGTTTAACAGTTAATGGTACGGTTCAGTGGTTCATCCGGTTCGTCTCTTTTTCTTAAAAAAAAAGAAAAAGAAAAGACATTTTTAGTAGCATTTATGCAATTTCTTTTTAAAAAAAATTATTGATATATTATGAATTATTTTACTTTACATAAAATATTAAAAAAGTTTTGAATAATTACCTATTTTAAAATGAAATAAGTGGTGGGAGTTTGACTGAAATATTTTGAAAAGAAAAAGAAACAGTACTTTTAAAATTTTATTAATATTAAGAAAATTTATATAGAGGGGACAATCAACTTTATCCTTTTATAATTAAGGGGGAGACATCACACACATGGTAATAAATTTCCCAAAATTATTTGAATTTAAACGATGTAAACCGTCGATCCAAAAAACCAATTTTGAAAGCTAACCGCCTATGAACTGTAAGCTGCCGGTTCACCCGTTTCATTGGTTCATCCACTTCATTTTTTTCAATGATTCGGAAACGTAGATTCATCCGATTCAAGTGAATATCTAATCATACTCACGATAACTTTCACTATCAATAATATAGTACTCCCTCCGTCCCAGCTCACTTGAGACTTTTTGACCAAAACTGGTCAACTTAAGGTCGGTTTGACCAACACTTTATAGAAATATTTATGAGCCGAACAAAAATTTAAAAAAAAATGTAAAATGATCACCATTAAAAATCCTCTCAATAAAAATTTTTAAAAAGTTGTTTGGAACATAAATATTTCTATAAAGTGTTGGTCAAACCGACCTTAAGTTGACCAGTTTTGGTCAAAAAGTCTCAAGTGAGCTGGGACGGAGGGAGTATTTATTTTTTCTTTATTATCACGCATTATTTTGAATATGTTTTGGGGGAAACTAGTTTTTTCATAAGATATAAAAAGTCCACTTTTTAATATTAGTATACACTTAAACCCTAAACTTTAAACCCTATAAATAGTCCACTTTTGAATATTTGGTAACAAAGATTCATATATATTCATGCAATTCTCTTACCAAACATTTAATTTGGCAAGTATAAAGAGACTAATAAAAAAGTTATTAAAAAAAAGAATTACGAGTAAAATTATTTTTAAAAAAGACATTTATTTTAAAATAAAAAATTCTAAAAATGAAATTCATTTAGAGTAACAATTTATTAGAGTGAAAAAAATACGGTGAATTCTATTTACAAGGCATCACTGCGTACAAGGCACGATAATGCCAAAAATACCCTCACCCGGATACGCGTGTTTCGTGTACATGCTCACGAAATAATGGGTTTATTTCGTATAGTTTTACACGAAATATTCAAAAGTAGAAGTTGTTAGTTTCGCATGATTTTACACGAAATATTTCCATGCATTTCATCCAATTTTACACGAAACATAACAATGCATTTCATAAATATTTACACGAAATAAAGCCATCATGTTCACCTAATTTGACACGAAATAAACAAGTCTGATGCATAATTCAAACATCCAAACAACCGAACAAACAAATTTCATACAAACTGGATAAACAAGTCTGATGCATAATTCAAACATCCAAACATCCAAACAAACAAATGTCATACAAACTGGATAATTCAAAAACCAATACATGATACACACATACTATGACCTATTTCTTGCAATTCTTGCTTCGTTCTCCGCATTTGAGAGTCGATTGAATGTGTCTATCCGAGCTCTGTAGGGCATGACCAGGTTACTTGCGCTTGGATCACGTTCATTCTCCCAATATATCGCTGGTGATGGTATTGGGTAATCATTATCTGACATGTGCAGCTGCAAAAGTAATAAAATAGTTAAATATAACGAATTTAAATAAGATAGTTAAATATAACGAATTAAAGTATCATACCAATATAAAATGGTTTCCCACATGTCCCAACACAAGTGTGTCTGTGGGTGGTCCTGTTCCTTGTGGTACAGTCACTGGAAGGCATGTGAAGCCACTGGTTTGCGTGTACGAGACGAACACCACATTATACCTCGTGGCAATGATGTGCCCTAGCTCTAGAGTATCATATAATTATATTCAGGAGTCGGGGAGGTATAACAAGCAATGCGATTGTAGAGCTCGTCTACAGGTCTCCAAGGTATAACTCTCTGATAAAGCGCGCGGCGACTATGCAGCTCAATGCAACAATCTGACCGCACTTGATGCCACATGTCCTCATTTCCGTATATCTGCGCTGCTACGGCTCTATAGCCACAATGTCCATCACCACTCACATCTGTGATGCCTTCAATAAATGGGACAATGAAAGGCATAAACGACAAAGTATAGCCAGAAGTATGCAGATTAGTGACTTTGAGTTGTCCATTTCCCTTTCCACGACCCCGTCCTCGCCCCCATCCTCGTCCTCGACCTCGTCCTCTCCCACGACTTGAAGCAGCTAGTGGTGGAAGAGACGTAGGAGTAGTAGGGCTAGATGGTATACTGTTTGGAGCTGATTTCCGATTGGGCGTGGACTTCAAACTCGACTGGGTTGATGCAATGAATGAAGATCTAGACATGCTGCTAGTGGATGGTGGTGTTGCGGGGACTCCAAAATATCTGTCAGTATGCTTCCAATCTGACAGTATTCTAGAACTGGTGGTCCGGGGTTTATTTGCCTTTGAAATATGATCTGACTCAAAAGCATCTTTGGTTTGTGGATGTAGACCTTTATTTATCGTTTGGAATAACTTTTTCTTCACTGGCTCAGGTGCGTTCTGTAGGACATTCAACATAGCTTCAAAGGAATTTTTATTGATTGAAGGCTCAGTTGGACAGTAGTCTAGTTCAATGTCCAACTTCTTCTAAAAAGCATGAATCGAGGACAGCTCAATCCGGCCCTCAGAGTTTCGTATGCATGCAATCTCGTGACTACATGGAAGTCCATGTGTTCGCCTGAAGTAACACCCACAGTCTGAGGGATCCATGACATTATCCCCACTACGAGTCCGCTCTGCTTTGATGATGTCCAAGGCTACCTTTGACACTCGCCCCAATATGTCATGATACAGATTACAGGTCTTCATATCATTTGGAATTCTGCTCTTTGATTTCTCCATACTAGCTTTGATTTTTGTTATTTGGATTTCCATGATCTCATGAGTCTTTTTGAAGATTGTGTCAAAAGTAGAAGAAGCACTTCCCAAGGCCTTCTTCAACCTGCTATGCTCACTCTCAGACCTGTTCGTAGTGTGGGTTCCGAAGTGTAGTAACTTATCCGTGTGCATGGACAGAACATTCGAAGAGTATGGAGTAATCCATGTATCGCGGATGTAGCTCAATAAATCAGGATAAGCGCCGAAACGTTCACAAAACCGTTGCCAACGGGTGTTCCATTCTTCGCAAGTAGCGGCTGATATTGCTTCATTGAATTTCCTCATGAATGATTTCACGAATTCCGGGCTACTAGTTTTAGCCAACGCTCTCTTTCTAACATTGACTTCGATATGCCTTCGACAAAAATGGTGTGCGGTCTCGGGAAATACTGTATGGACAGCTAGAATATGAGTGACGTCATGGAGCATTAAAGACATATTATATATTACCTCCAGCAGAGTCGAACAACCACCCATCTGAGCGCATCTGGATCTAGACGCCATCCCCAACTCGCGGTACAAGTAGGCCAAAGCAGCTGATCCCCAGGAGAGATGCCCCACTCTCGGCAGATCCACACACAAGGAAAGATAAGCTACAGGCATATTATCCTGACTCTTGTCCACGATTAACGTGCAACCCAAGAGGAACAGGATATAAGTAGAAGCCCGCTGGTCATCAGTCATGGCTGAACGTGTCTGAAAGGCTAGCCAGAGGTCATGTAATGTGTATGCCATGCCCCTCAGACAGCCGATGAGGTGTCTCTGCATCTCGCCCAGGTCAGGCTCTGGATCCGCTATCCTAACCGGAAAACCTATACAGCTGATACCTAAAAAATGAAAATGAAAAAATTAATAAAATTGAAAAAATTTATGAAATTGATAAAAGTAAATAGCAACAATATACCTAGAATATGAGTGACGTCATGCATCGTGATCGTCATCTCCCCCCACGGCATGTGGAACGTGTTAGTCTCAGGAGACCACCGTTCCACAAATGTCGTCAGCAGCGCCGAGCTAGTCCGGCGAATGGTGGTATCATGCAGGTGCTGGATACCTGATGCATCAACTGGAGTCAACCAAGCTCTATCATCCTCCGCCAGACTAGCACGCGAGAACCTATTGATTCCAAACAAAACATTATAAATATCACAATAAAAACAAATAATAAAACTATTTATAAACAAATAAAAAAACAATTTATAAACAAATAGCTTACCTATCCAGATGCTGCTGTCTAGTATGAAACTTCACCACTGACTGACAAGTGGGGTCGCCCCAAATCTCTCGGGCTCGGTGGTGACCGAACCCGTACAGCAGCTCACAAACCTCTGGGCCGCCACCAGGGTCGCTCTCAATCTCCCATGGTAAAACACGCCTCCTCCCCCCTGCGGCCCGTGCCTCCCCCTCTACCCACCTGCCGACCCTGCCTCTTGCGAGGACTCAAAGCCTCTTCCTCCTCTTCCTCCCCGGCATCAGATGCTCGTGCATCTCCCTCGCGTGCGTCTGATGACGACTCCTCAGAATCAGAAGATGACGACTCCGCATCTGTACTCTCCTCATGTCCTGAATCCTCACGCTATACATCCTCAGTCAAGACATTTTTGTCATGCCTCTTTTTAGTCCGCAAATCTGCCTCATCAGCCTTCCTCTTTCTGTTAGAAGCAGTCGAGCATTCACGTCCCTACAAAAGATTTAAATAAGAGACAATAAATAAGCGATAATTCCACAAATAAACAGTGCTACAAACAATCTACAACAATAAATCATCAATCTACAAATTTTTTTTATTTCAGTTACAGAATTCATTACGTGTGGATATACACGAAATGTTGACAGCAATCTCGTGTAAAGACACACGAAATGGTTATCAACATTTCGTGTAAATCTATACGAAACACACAAAATGGTTCAGGGTTGATTTCGTTTGGATATACACGTGTTGTTTATGTGTATTTCGTATGAATTCACACGAAATAGTTCTCAACATTTCGTCTGTAAACACACGAAATGTCGCAACTGTTTCGTGTGATTGGAGACGAAATGTTGAGAACAAATTCGTGTGAAGTTCATACGAAATATACAGAAACAACTCGTGTAAATACCACACGAAACCAACCCGACATTTCCAGATTTTTGTACACCACCAGTTCGAACAAAATTTGAACAATAAACTCCAAATAAAGCAATAAAACACAATTATAACAATGTAGGATCAAATGTAAACAACAATTAAGCATTATAGAATCGAATTTAGGCATAAAAGTCAAATAAGGAATTGAAATTGAAAGTTAGGGTTGAGGGTTACCTGAGTGGCGGTAGAGGAGGCGCCGGCGCCGGATTTGCCACCGACGGTGGGGAGCTTCTTCATTGTTGCCGGCGGCGATGTTGGTGTGGGTGTGTTGTGTCGGAAGTGGCGGTGCTGTCGGCGTCGTCGTGTGCGCGAGAGAGATGAGGGACGGAGCGCTTTTTTCAAACTGAAGGAATTGAGTATTTTTAGTATATATATGAGGGTATTATGGTCAATTACTCGTGCCTTGTATTTTGTAAGCCTTGCAAATATGTATACCCAAAAAATACATATTAAATATTTCTCTCTCACTAATAAGTGCCCAAAATAAAAAACTGTCATGGCCTTTCTAGGTAAGGAAGGCCGCCCTAGACTAAATTAAAACCGAGACACCTAAAAACTCTCATGATGATGAAAATGGAACCCAATACACCAATACCCAGCTTTTCATAATAAATTGATACTCCTTCCGTCTGAAAATACTTATAATTTTAGGATTTTCACACAAATTAAGAAAAACAATCAATACATGTTTAATAGACTAAATTACACTTGAAGTATTTTAAGTACCAAGACAATTAAATGTTTTTACAATGACAACTACAATCATAAATAATGGTATATTTGACAAATAATGTCAAAGATGTCTAGATAAAAGCAAAACTATAAACATTTTGGGAATTTCAACTCCTTAAACTACATGTATTTTGAGACGGAGGGAGTAGTTTAGAGTTTCTAGGTTTTTTGCACATTTTTTTAATAAAAAAATAGTGCAAATAGTAGAAACCCCTTTTATTGCCATAGTCAGCTTTTTAACCTTTTTTGGCCGTTTACCTTTTTTATTTTATTTAATTGTTGCAACTTTTTTTCCTTAAATTTTGTTTTTTCTTTTGCCTTCTAGTCTAGCTCAAGAGTGCCTAGTGACATTAGCCAAGATGGGTTAATATTGTGAAAAACTGGGAAAAAATGGCTTTTTCCTTAAGCAACCGTAAAACGTGTTTTAAGTTTAGCGCGGTGGCATTTTTGTAATTAACGGGAAGTTGTTTGACATTGATCGGAAGTGCCAGCGATAGTGTAAATAAGTGCCAGCACATGTGCACTGGCACTTATTGACACTAACACTGGCAGTGTTTAATAAGTGCCAGTATCAATGTTAAAAAGTGCCAGTGTAATTGCTGGCAATTATTAACACTACCACTGACACTTTTAATAAGTATCAGTATCAATATAAAAAAGTGCCAGTATACTCACTGTCAATTTTTAACATTAGCGCTGGTAATTAAGAAAAGTGTCAGTTTCATGTTAATAAAACGCCAGCATGAAATCACTGGCTATTTGTGATGTTAACACTGGGCATTTATCATGGTTGCCAGTATTTACGAAAATGCCACCCCTTGTTTCGAAGTATTATTGCCAGCGTCTTTGAAAAACACGTTTTTCCTTAGCTTAAGGAAAAACGCGTTTTTTGTAAGACCAACTCGTTAATATTTCGTCTTTAAATAATAAATGCCGGGTGACTTAGGCTCCGTTTGTTTCGCGTAAAATAACTTCCGGAAAATGTTTTCCCCATTTTCCGGTGTTTGTTACGCACCGAAAAATGAGGAAAATATTTTCCGGAAAATGGTTTTCCCTCTTTTCTAAGTAAAATGACTTACTGATTTTTACTAAGTAAATCATTTTCCGGAAAATGTTAACTCTCTCACTCACACCTAACTCTCCATAAAACCCCACCCTACCCACTACACCTCTAACACCACCCTCTTCATCCATCCTATCCACCACCCCCAACTACCCCAGCACCCACCCCACCCCCACCCTACCCCACCCTCACCCTACCCCACCCACCCCACCCAAAAAAAATATATATATATTTTCACTCATATTAAAAAAAAAGAATATCTCCACCACCCCCAACTACCCCAGCACCCACCCCACCCCACCCTACCCCACCAAAAAAAAAAAAAAAAAAACTTCTTTTCACTCATATTAAAAAAAAAATGAACATCTCCACCCACCCTACTCCACAGCCACCCCACCCAAAAAAAAAAAATGAAAAAAATAAAAAAATAAAAATTCTTTTCACTCATATTAAAAAAAATAAATGAACAACTCCACCCCCCCCCAACTACCCTACTACCCCCACCACCCCACCCCACCCCACCCACCTCCCACCCCCCCCCCCCAAAAAAAAAAAAAAAAATCACTCATATTAAAATTATTTTTGAACACCTCCCCCGCTCCCCACTACCCCACCCACCCCTCACCTACCCACCCCCACCAAGTTTTTTTTTACTCTTATTAAACTTATTTTCTAACAACTCCCACATTCGCGCTCCCTACCCCCACTACCCCATCACCCCTACCACCTACCCCCACCCCTCCCACCCCCCCCCCAAAAAAAAAAAAAAAAAAAAAACATAAAAAAATACTCATATTAAAATTATTTTTGAACACCTCCCCCACCCCACCCCCACCTACCCCCCCCCCCCACAACCACCCATCCCACCCCAACCCAAAATCTCCACCCACATTCAATTTTTTTCTCATAATAATTCTTTTCCTCATATTAAATTATTATTATTTTCATATGAAAATATTTTCCTTAAATTTACCAAACAACCAAAACACATGTTTATGTCATTTTCCGGAAAACATTTTCATTTTCGGGAAAACATTTTACGGGAAATCATTTTCCGGAAATTGTTTTACGCGAAACAAACGGAGCCTTATTGTTAATATTTGCTGGTTAGCATCTTCAATAATTTTCTTTTCTTTTCGATTCTTGGCTTTCAATTTTCTGTTTTCTGGATCAGACTGTATTCCAAATCTGAAACCATGTAATTTGTTAATTTTGAGATCGGACGTTCATGTTTGAAAACCAAAACTAGATACATGACGTTTCGTAATTTTCGGTTTTGTCAAAGTATCCGTGTTCACTGTCCTAATAACTCGAAACCACAAAATATGAGTATGTGTGTGGGCGTGCGGCTAGCTTACACTATACTCCATCTGTTCCAAGTAAATTGCAATATTTTGCTATTTAGGGTATTTCACTTAAGTTGCTATAATCTAAAAATAGAAGCTTTTTATTAATTTTATAATCCTCCACTCATTCTTTCTCTTCCTCTCAACCATCCATTATTCTCCACTCAATTGTCAACTAAACTACTAAGAACACGAATCAACTCTGGCGACCAACACCGGCGACCAGACAATTGAGAACTTATCATTAAGTTCTCTGTTGTCAACTAAACTACTAAAACCACGAACAACTCCGGCGACCTCTAAGTCCAACGACCAAACAACTGACAACTTATCAGTAAGTTCTCAGTTTTCAACTAAACTACTAAGAACACGGATCAACTATGGCGACCAACTCCGGTGACCAAACAACCGAGAACTTATCATTAAGTTCTTTGTTGTCAACTAAACTACTAAAACCACGAACAACTCCGGCGACCTCTAAGTCCGACGACCAAACAACTGACAACTTATCAGTAAGTTCTCAGTTTTCAACTAAACTACTAAGAACACGGATCAACTCCGGCGACCAAACAACCGACACTACAAGAAAAAAGATCTTTAACAACGTTTTGTTTTACAACGTTTCTTAGAAAAATGTTGTTGTTGACCATATTAACAACGTTTTTAGGTAGAATGTTGTGGTTTCATTTGTAGAACAACGTTTTTTTTAAGAAACGTTGTGGTAAAGTTATAAATACAACGTTCATATTGCAACGTTGCAGGTTTTTACAACGTTTAGTAGAAAAACATTGTAGTAGACACTTATTTCACAACGTTTCCATCTAAACGTTGTAGTATAGTCTAGTACAACATTTATAATGAATGTTGCAAAATTTAATATAACTATGATTTCTTCTAGAGGGGTCCGACACTTGGTTAGAAAAAACGAAAAAGAAAATAAAAAAAGAAAAAGAAAAACCATGCGTGAAAAATAAAAGTTCTTTTCACTCCTTTCCCCAAACTCTATCTTTGAAACCACTCCCTCTCCTCTTCGAGCCCTAGACAAAAAACGATTTGCCCCCACACATCGGCCACCGCCTTCGCCTTCGTCGTCGCCTCACCATCGATGGATTTTCTCTCTCCTATCAACGGAGCGCGCGTCCACCCTCCTTGCGTAATACGACGGAGCGACACATCCCATAGTTGCTGTTAGAGAAAATATGAAAAAACTAACAGAATAATATTAAAGAAAACAAAAGCAGAATTTAAATAAATTAAAACACTAAGCAGAAAAATAAAACCGAGACTGTAAATTGCCCGAGTCGTGTGAAAGACACTCTCCTTAAAGCAATTTCGTCCCCTCACCAAATTGTGCTTGAGGATTTGTCGGACGGTTGCTTCCCAGGATGAAACGGCGCGGACCGGAACGTAAATGCACAAAGGAACTTCCGGCGAATTGATTCTGAGCTTGGTCTTGATCACCACCAATGCAGAATGCAGGAGAGCAATAGAAAGAGGGATTTATCAATATGCAACAAAAGAAGATTGCAAGAGACTGTTGGTGGAACATTTCGTGTCTGTAAACTGGTGGTGTAGGTCTGTTAATATAGTACTCAAAGATAAACTGAAGGGAGGAATTAACACAGAGTTAATTGGAAGCTGATGGATAAAATTCCAAGTAATAAATACATAGCAAGCGCGCTAGTTACCGTAGTAGTAACGCGCGAAAGCGAGGGTCGATCCCACAGAGACTTGTTGGACAAACGAGTGAATTTAATTAGTGCAAAAGAGTAACCAAAGGGGGGTTTGTGATTTGATTTTTAATTAATCTACTTTAACTACTAAACAGTAAAAATAAACTAAGATTGAAGATCACAAAGCAAGCAAGGATTGAATTCAAGATGACAAAGATTCACGGATTGGGGTTCACAACTATTTCCACTCTATGCTATTTTTAAATAAAGATTATCAAACTTATTCAAGAAATCGTTCACTTAGTTAAGAATTGGAACGGTTTGGTCACCGGATTGCAACCCTATTATTATCTTTATGTGATGAATTCCGCTAAGTCAACAACACACACAAATAATTTATTAAGTTCTTAGGAACAATTGATTTTAGATCCTTTTGATTTTCCCTAGGTCCTCAATTATATCTATTCAATGAAATCTAGATCAATGTGAAAAAACTCTCCACGCTAGTGAAATAATTTAAACCCTAATGATTTAAAGATCAACAATATCTATCTATAAGGTTGAAATCTCTAAATGAATGAAGATCAATTTCAATGAACAAGAACAAGAATGATATTTAATTAAACCCAATTTAGCATAGAGTTTCAATAGTGCTACACCCAATCCATGAACAAGGAATTTAGCTACTCATAGACATAGCAAAAATCATAAGAATAAGATTAAAAACCATAAACCTGGATAAACGCTTGATGATGAATAAATCTCAAAATCTTGATTACACCTTGAAAACTTTAATAAAACCTAAAAGAAAGCATAAGGAAATAAAGTACTGCAGTCTACTATTTATATAGAGAGAAACTAGGGCCCAAAAATAAGGAAAATTGGGTCAAAACCCGTCTTGAAAAGGAATCCCAAAATTCTGTACGGAAGGAGCGAGCGGGCGCCTGATGGTACCCAGACGGGCGCTCATTTGGACAAAAACCTTGGTTCTTCAGAATTCACATTGAGCGGGCGCCTGGTGCTCTGCGAGCGGGCGCCTGATCTGTTTTTCTGACTTTCCTTGTCTTTTCTCCATCTTGACTTGCCCAGCTTCCAATTGACTTCTGGTTTTCACAATTAATCATTGAGGACTTTGTTTCTCAACACAAATGACACTAAAAGTGTTCAAAATATACAACTAATAACCAAAGTTCCTCAACTCACAAATGGACCAAAATTACATCAAACTAGTCTAAATTACAATCAAAAGTCAATAGAAATACCATGAAAATGCAGAGATTACATACATGAAAAACCAACCATCAAATTCCCCCACGCTTAGACCATTACTCGTCCCAGAGTAATATTCTTAACCCCACATCTAAGCACCAGTCTAATTAGCGTAGCATGGAGGAAAATGATACCTATCTCCTCTACAACTCCCATCTCAAACAAGTCAATGTAATAACAAATCACTCGGAGTATAAATGACTCCGCTCTTTATAACTCCAACACGAAAGATGACAATGAAAAAAAAAATGGCCCTAATTGATAGCACACCCATAATATGACTATAACACGCTTATCCAACTAGGGCCCACTCAAAAAGCTAGGGAAACTAAAATGTCCTAAGCTTCCCCCACGCTTGCCTTTCACTACATCCTCCCTCAAAAAAGAAATCAAAGTCAACATAGTTCAACAATGATTTACCTCATCATAAGCTCCAACACCCCTTATGACTCCCGAAACGAGTGAGGATTTCTAACCTAACACCACTAAACCAAACCTCCTACTTCAAAAATGTCCTACCCAAACACTCCAAACCGCCCTTGTGTCACCTAGGCCATGAAACTTCTTTTTCTTTCACTCCCTCTCCTTTTGCCTAGGCGCCCTTTCGGGTTTTCACCTAACCTCTCTTTTATTTTCTTTTCATTTTTTTTTGATAACTATACAACACAGCAAGTGATAACATGCATCAACCAACAACCAATCGATATTCCCACCCCCCAAACTAAATATGAGCATTGCCCCCAATGCTCGTCACCGCTAAGCATAAAAAACATAGGGAGTGGAAATACCTCGAGCTACTCACGGTGGGGGAGGTCCAAAAATATCATCCCAAGCATTCCATCCACGCTGAGGCGGTGGCGGAGGTGGTACATACTCAGGCGGTGGAGGGTAAGTCAACGGTGGATACCGCTCACCAGGAAAATGATGCGCCATCATTCGTTGTCTGAAATACTGATCCTCCCAAATGTTGGCGTACAATGACTCCTCCATCCTTTACACCATCTGATCATTCTCTTCTTCCCTCCGCTCTCTCTAATAGTTTGCCATGAATTGTTGTTGCTGAAAGGCTCTGAACATATCATCCAACCCCTGAATCTGTCCCGATAAATAGTAATTAAGCTCTCTCTGAGTCATGTCTGCCGGGATATCACCCTCTTCCTCCTCATCACCAACGGCCTGACCGCCAGCAGCCTGAGCTGGGGCTGGGACCCGAGCTCTCTGCGCTCGCCCACTTTCTATGGTCGTTTTTGTCACGGTGGTGCCTGGAGCTAAAAGTCTGGGGAACCCCTCCATAGGCACCCCTGCCCTCTGAGCTATAGTAGTGATCATAATGGGGAAAAGATAATTCTCGTTCTCCAAATACCTGGCTCGGACCCCCATCTCACTCCGCATGATGCCCCCAATGTTTATCGGCATCCTCCTTATCATGGCATAGAGCAAAGGGGCTCTGTACCAGTGAACCTCCTGATAGTGAGCGGAAGGCATGATCCTCTCGCAAATAAAACGGTACAATGCCTTCAGATCCAGACGCAACTCACTAATATGAAACAAATACCCACTTCGGATGTTCCCCCTATCAATATTCACCCCAAACTCTCCTGCAAATAGAGCTAAGGTTTCATCCAACCGGGCCATAATCTGGAGATTCCTCTTCAAATCCCAATATGCACAATTATCTTCCGCCACAGCATTTGACAAACCATAGAAATTATTAATGGCCACCGCAGTCACATCAACATTAAATCCCCTAACCCAGACATTGGAGGCCTCAATCGCCGCATGAAAATTTGCATAAAACTCTTGAACAAGCAATTTCGACCCCATCTGGGCCGGCACGACCAACAATCGTCTCAAGTTGTAATGTTCGATGATTGCATCTAACCCACAATCTGTCAAATTATACCCTCTCTCCACCGTCACCCCATTATTTTTCTTAGTTTCAAAGTAATTCTGTGAATCCCGGGATACAAAACGAGTGTTATCAAAATCCGGCTCAACTTGGGGTGGGGGAACACCACGACCACGTCCTCGACCTCTTGGTCTTGGAGGCATGATAACAACCTCGACAACCCCCAAACAAATTTTAAAACTGTAAATTGTTCTTACCCGGACTCGCCGGAAAATCTCACCGGAGGTCGCCGGAAAATTCTTGCCGGAAACGGAGAAGATGATATTCGGCATTCCCAAGCTCTCACAAACACTTTTCCCTTCTTTGACGCCTTCCAATTCCAAACCGAACCTCTTCAATTAGCCCCGATTCTTCTTCCCAAGTTTGAACCCAAAATCCTCAAATCACCGGATTAAATGGGGGATTTGGATTGAAATTGTTATGATGTGAGGGGAAGGAGATGTTTTGGGTGTTTGTGGGTTGGTGTGAGTGAGTGTGGGTGAGGGATTTGTAGTGAGAGAGAGTAAGAGGCGGGTGAGGGAGAGTTTTAGAGAGAGAGAGAGCTTGGAGAAGATGAATAGTTTAGGTTAAATTATCCCTAAAACCCGTTTTTACCCAACTGAGGACTCCTCAACCCGTCAACCGGGCGGACGCTCACCAAGGGCCAGGTGCTCGCTTATTTGGGCAGAAACATCATATTTTGCGATTTCTTAATCAAGCGCGCGCCCCCTGTACACCAAGCGAGCGCTCGATATGTTTTTCCAGCAAATTTTTTTTTTCCTGGTTTGATCGCTCCACCACTGGTTGAATTGATTTCCTGCACATCACCACAAACAAACATCACAAGCGTAATATCCATTATGAAAATAAAAATGACGCAAAAAAATGAAAATCTTTTTGGAGGGTGACACTATTTACACTCCCCTATAAACCCACAAACTCGGAGAGATCCATGAAGGAAGACACTGACTAACTTTCTGACCGCACTTTCGTTGCCTACGTTCCCCTTAGGACAATAAGGGGCTCAGGTCACCGTAGTTCGAACCGACCCAGAAATAAAAGACACGAAAGCAATAATATTAACTTTTTCTTTTTTTTTTATGAATACCACCACCCCCAAACCAAAAGTGGGCTATGTCCTCATGGCATTGAAGAAACAACACTCCCAATTCAAAAATGATGATAATCTGAAAGGAAAAACATAAAGCAATAAAATGATACCTGGTTGGGTTGCCTCCCAACAAGCGCCTATGTTTTAAGTCTTTGGCTCGACATAATGCCACATGAATATTAAGTGGCTCCCTCCAGGTTCGTCAAATCAATTACATCAATTTCATTGATGTCTTCCAAAATAGACAGCCATTCATAATATGGCTTCACCCAGTGTCCATTTACTTTAAATATTGTCCCATCTTTCAAATCTTTAAGCTCTACGGCTCCATGGGGAAAAACTCGAACCAATTCATAAGGACCCGTCCACCTTGAACACAATTTTCCGGGAAAAAGTTTGAGGCGAGAATTAAAGAGAAGGACTTTCATACCCGGTTTGAGAAACTTGGGTTTAAGATTTTTATCATGATATCTCTTTGTCCTCTCTTTGTACAACTTGGCACTCTCATAACTATCCTGCCTCATTTCTGCAAGCTCATCCAAGTCAAGCAACCTTTTTTCCCCTGCTAGAGTCAAATCCATGTTTAGTTGCTTGGTTGCCCAATATGCTTTGTGCTCTAATTCCACCGGAAGATGACACTCCTTTACATACACAATACGGTACGGGCTCATGCCAATGGGGGTTTTGTATGCAGTCCGATAAGCCCACACTGCATCACACAATTTTTCAGCCCAGTCTTTACGATTTGGACGCACTGTTTTCTCAAGCACCGCCTTGATTTGGCGATTACTCACCTCCACTTGGCCCAAAGTTTGAGGGTGATAAGCCGTAGCCAACTTGTGACCCACCCCATATCTTTTTAGCACTTGATTGAACATTCTATTTGTGAAGTGCGTCCTTTGGTCACTGATAATGACACGTGACACTCAATACTTGCCAAAGATATTTTCACGCACAAACTTGCAAAAAATATTAGAATCATTAGTCCGGGTAGGAATTGATTCCACCCATTTAGACACATAATCTAGAGCAACAAGAATGTACAAGTAGCCTTGGGAAGGGGGAAAAGGACCCATAAAATCGATACCCCACACATCAAAAATATCAACAATTAAATTATGTTGTAGGGGTATTTCATCTCTCTTTCCTATGTTGCCAGTCCTTTGGCATCTATCACACCTCACATAAAAGTCATGAGCATCTTTAAATAAAGTGGGCCAATATATACCCGCTTGCAATACTTTCCTAGCGGTCTTTTGCCCACTAAAGTGACCCCCACATTGGAGTTCGTGGCAAAATCTCAACACGCTAGCTTGCTCATGCTCCAGAATGCATCTCCTGATTATCTTGTCCGGGCAAACTTTCCACAGATAAGGGTCATCCCAAATGTAGTGCTTCACATCCTATCTAAACTTTCGTTTTTTATCGTAATTGAAGTTAGGTGGCATAATATTAGAAACAATGAAATTCACAAAATCCGCATACCAAGGCTCATGAACATGTAAAGCAAATAGTTGTTCATCCGGAAAATTTTCATTAACCGGAATTGGACCATCAATTACACTAGTGAATGTGAAGTCCTCAAGCCTAGATAGGTGATCCGCCACCACATTTTCAGTCCCCTTTTTATCTCTTATTTCAATGTCAAACTCCTGCAGCAGGAGCATCCACCTAAGAAGTCTAGGTTTAGCATCCTTTTTATTCAGCAAATATTTAAGTGCAGCATGATCAGAGTAGATAATCACCTTGGACCCAAGCAAGTAAGAACGAAACTTTTCAAGAGCAAACACAACTGCTAAAAATTCTTTTTCAGTGGTAGTGTAATTCAGTTATGCATCATTTAAAGTTCTACTTGCGTAATGAATCACTTGAGGTAATTTATCCACTCTTTGCCCCAAGACAGCCCCAATCGCAAAATCTGATGCATCACACATAATCTCAAAAGGTAGAGACCAATTGGGGCTAGCTAGAATGGGGGCACACGTCAACTTTTCCTTCAGCAGATTGAAGGCCTCTAGACACTCTTGGTCAAAGATGAACTCAGTGTCCTTAGCTAGCATGTTACATAAAGGCTTACAAATTTTTGAAAAGTCTTTTATGAAACGCCTATAAAAACCTGCATGGCCTAGAAAACTTCGCACACCCTTAACCGACACAGGGGGAGGCAATTTTGAAATCACATCGATTTTAGCCTTATCTACTTCAATCCCCTTGTTTGACACCAAATATCCTAACACAATGCCATGCCTTACGAGAAAATGACATTTTTCCCAACTAAGGGTCAAATTTGTCTCACAACAACGATTTAAAACCATTGTCAAATTCTCTAGGCACCCATCAAAACTGTCACCAAATATAGAGAAGTCATCCATGAAGACTTCGACACATCGCTCGATCAAATCAGAGAAGATGGTGGTCATACACCTTTGAAAGGTCGCAGGTGCATTACAAAGCCCAAAGGGCATCCTCCTAAATGCGAATGTGCCAAAGGGACAAGTAAAAGTGGTCTTGACTTTGTCCTCTGGTGCAATGGGGATTTGGTTATACCCCGAAAAACCATCCAAGAAATAATAATACTCATGTTCGGCTAACCTCTCAAGACTCTGATCAATAAAGGGCAAAGGGAAGTGATCTTTCTTTGTTGCAGCATTCAGTTTGCGCAAATCTATGCACATTCTAAGCCCAGTCACTTTCCTTTTTGGCACTTCTTCTCCTTTCTCATTAGTGGTGACCGTGTAGCCCGATTTCTTTGGAACGACTTGAACCGGGCTCACCCACGCACTATCAGCAACGGCATAGATAATGCCTGCATCCAATAATTTTAGGACCTCTTTCCTAACCGCCTCCTCTATATGAGGATTTAGCCTCCTCTGTCTCTCTCTAGACGGCTTAGCACCATCTATGAGATTAATTTTGTGCATGCACATGGAGGGGCTTATACCTTTAATATCTGCTAAGGTCCACCCTATGGCCTGCTTGTGCTTACGAAGCACTTTGATCAACTTGGCCTCTTGTTCTAGGGTCAAATCTGAGGCAATTATCACGGGCAAAGTCTCTCCCTCCCTAAGAAAAACATACTTTAAATTGGAGGGAAGGGCTTTCAGCTCAAGAGCTGGAGGGGTTACACTAGAAGGCACCGACTTCTCATTGAAGTGGCCTAGAGGGTGAAACGGGCCATCACTAGGATGGTGTTCGTCGGCCTTTTCCACGGCCATCAGTTGAACATCCGCATTATCCCTAGATTTCTCACCGCCCCTTGACAACAAGGACTCTAACTCCTCACAATCTCTCTCATGCCATAAGACTTCATTCACACAATCCTGTACCACATCTACATAGTTACAAGACTCATCATCTATTGGACTTTGCATGACATCAAACACAGATATTTCAATTTTCTCATTAGCCACACACATAGATAGAGTCCCATCACCCACATTAATGATGGTGTTAGTAGTAGCCATAAATGGACGCCCAAGCAATATGGGAGAATCCTGACTATTCCCAACACCATTAACAGTCTCAAGCACAACAAAATCCACAGGGATAATCAAATTGGCTACCTGCACCAAAACATCCTCCACAATTCCCAATGGCCTCTTGATTGAACGGTCGGCCAATTGCAAGGTCATTGTGGTGGGTTTTAGCTCAGGTAAACCCAACTCAAGATACAAATGATGTGTAACAAATTAATGCTAGCACCGAGATCTAACATTGCCTTCACCTTGTTAGAATCCCCCATAGATATAGAAATATTAAAACTTCCGGGGACTTTCAATTTAGGTGGGAGGTTCTGTTGTACCACGGCGCTGGCACTTTCACCCATAACCAATTTCTCATCATTCCCATACTTGGGTTTCCTGGAGTTAAGTTCTTTGAAAAACTTTGCATAAGCTGTGATATTTTTAATGACATTTAACAAAGGAAGATTAATGTTCACTTTTGAAAACATGTCATATAAATCAGACATTTGCTTATCCAGCTTACTTCTCATGAATCTACCAGGAAACGGTACAGGAGGTACATATGGCTTGGGGGTGGAAGAATCAGTAACAGGAATTTCCCCATGCCATTAGTACTCTTACCAACAACATTCTCAACAGCAGGTGGTTCGGCAGTTTCAGAAGGAGAGTTAGGACATACCTCATTGCTTACATGTTTGCCATTTCTCAGGGTCATGATGGCCTTGGCTTGCTCCCCTTGACTAGGGAAGGTTCCTGGTTATGCTCTTGCTGACCCACAGCTAGTTGACCAATCTGGGTCTCCAGCTTTTTGTTGACCGCTTCCTGTTGCTTCTCACGCTGCTCCATTATCATTTTCATTTGTTGCTGCTCTTGCATCATGGACCTCATTATATCCTCCAGAGATTGCTTGGGCTGCTGTTCTGGATTCCCTTGTGGGGGAGGAGGATAGAGAGGTTTTTGCTGTTGGTACTGAATTCCTGGGTTACCCCTCCAAGAAAAATTGGGGTGGTTTTTCCAATCTGGATTATAAGTGTTAGAATACATACCATCTTGATTTTGCCTTGGGGGGTACCCTTGTATCGCAATCACCTGTTTAGAATCAAACTGTTCAACAACTTGACAAACATTAGTAGCATGAGTGTTAGATCCATAGTTAGCACAGAAATCAGATACCACATTAGCACTTGAGGAAGACATATTAGAATTCATTTTAGCCATGTTTTGGTTTAACAAAGACATCTGCCTAGTGAACTCATCCATACAACTCAACTCATGCACTCCCCTAGGTTTCCCTCTAGAGCATTTTTCTTGCGAATTGGCCCCCAACATCTCAAATAATTCTTGGGTTTGGTCAATAGTTTTGGCTCCTAGAAAGCCGCCTACTGCATTATCGACCATAGCTTGGTCTGCTGCAGTTAACCCACCATAAAATGTTTGATGTAAAATGGCCTCAGGAAAAGCATGATGGGGGCACTGCACTTGCAACATTTTGAACCTATCCCAAGCCTCATGAAATGTCTCACCTACCTCTTGAGTAAACCCTATGATTTTCTGTCTAAAGGTGGCCAAAGTAGCGTGCGGGAAGAATTTCTTTAAGAATGCATCATGCAACCCATCCCATGTAGTGATACTCCTAGCAGGAAGCAACATAAGCCAAGTTTTAGCTGCCCCTTGAAGAGAGAAAGGAAAATATTTAAGCCTTAATTGTTCATTAGTAACCCCTTCTTTTACAGGGAATCCTGATATAATCATCATGTACTCTCTCAAGAAGTTCAAAGAGTCTTCAGCGGGAAGACCCTGAAACTTGGGCAACTGACCGAAGTAATGCCCCTTCGCCTCATAAGTTTTAGCGGCCTCAGTAAAGACAATACATGACACCGATGTGTCAACCTTAGGCCTAGCATATTCTTTCATTAAGGGATTAGCCATTACAACTTCAATTTCTTCTCCTGTTGGGTATGCCCACATATATCTCAGTTTCAATGTAATAGGATTAATTAGATTTGATTGATTCATCACCTAAGTTTTATTTCATGGACTTTAGACCCACATGTAAGAAGTATTTATACTTCATTTTTTTTCGGTTGTCCATTGTAATAGAATAGGCTTAGAAATAGGGCAAGAAGATCAAGATTCAAGAAAATCATTGTGTAACTTCAAAGACATGCGCCATGCGCCTCCAAGCCACGCGCCATGCGCCTTCTTACTTCAAGCCATGCGCCATGCACCTTCAAGCCATGCGCCATGCGCGCGCATGAGTATGCACCTAGCATTAACTCATGCGCCCCATTGGCTCATGCGCCTCTCTAGCTCACGCGCCTCAACGTAGTGTGTTTAAACACTCAGTGATTTATTGAAGATTCAAAGACTTGAAGAGAATTCAAACTACGCCAATAATTCAAACGATGGTTAAATAACACGTGTGCGCCCAAATTGAGGACACCTGTCCATAACGGTCACAATTGTGTTATGTGTCTAACGGCTATAAAAGGACACGTGCTCCACTCAATGAGCGACAGCACATTTGTACTTTGCTCAGAATCATCATGAATTTCCAACGGCTAGTTTTAGGGATTTCACTATAAATACCCCATAACTTCAACTTTTTGAAGTTGCTGAGTTTTGCTAAGAATTTCAAGAATTTCCCTCTCAAGCATTTGTTGAAGATTTGAAGATTGCCTTCGTTATTTCCAGAATTCTCAAGAACATCTTCATACCTTCATCCTTAGCCCAGATCTTCAAGCGATAACACTTTAGTTTTCTTGTGCTCTCAATCTCAAAGATCTAAAGAGCCTTGAATCTAAAATCACACACGCACCTCTTTAAGTTTGATCACTTAGATCTTTCTTTTAGAGATACACCGGTTATTGTCTAGGATTTGTTCGTTCATAGAAATAGATCTTGAGTTTGTGTATAAGCTCAAACGATTGTATTTTGTAACACTCTCATTATATAAGATCTCCATTAGAAATCCAAGACTAACCATCTTGGTAGAGGACGTAGATCATTTTCCCGATCGAACCTCTCCAAATAGCGCGTACTTACTATCTTGCTATTTCCTTTCAAGTTCATATCATATCTAACTATTTGTTTGTTTATTCATTGTAGATTGATTGATTGAACTGTGTTGTGTTTGTTATATCATTTGCCTTAGTTTCTTATTTCACCCACTTTGAGCCAAAATACTTAGAGTGTGTGTACGCCCCCTTTATCATACTTTGCGCCTATTTTCATTAATAAATTCCGCTGTGTATTTCACTCACTCACATAGGCACATATCATAACGCTTATTTGATAAAGTGCGCATTTGCAATTGAGTTTATCAAGGGTACGAAAAGAATTTTAAAACAGCTATTCACCCCCCCTCTAGCTATTTTTCATACCCTTGTTGCCCCTTGGGACCAACAAGTGGTATCAGAGCAAACACCTTTATAAAACACTTTTGTTTTTCAAGCTTAACAGCTTGGGTGCCGATTCTAAATGGCAAACTCAAAACCTATGGCAACTGCAAACTATACTCACGTTCCGGTCTTTGATGAAGATCATTTTGACGTGTGGAAATTCAGCATCTTAACTCATCTCAACTCAATCGATGAAAGACTTCATGACACCGTGGTTTATGGACCGTACATCCCTATGAAAGCAAATCCAAATCCGCGCACCAATGCTGTTCAACCAACCATCAAGAAACCAAGGGAAGAATGGACTGAGGAAGAAACAAGAAGAGTTGCAAATGATGGCAAAGCAAGAAACATTCTCATAAGCACTCTAAGCACGGCTATGAAACAACAAGTCATGCATTGTGCTACTGCTAATGAGCTATGGGACGCTATTGAAGAGCATATAGAAGGAGATACTGTTTGTAAGGAGAACAAGAAATATGAAGTACAAAAGAGATTCAACAATTTCTCTCAACTCCCCGGTGAAACCTTAAGACAAACTTATGAACGCTACTGTGAAATTATAAATCTATGTATTTCATTTGGCATGAAGTTTTCCAACAAAGATTTGAATGTCAATTTTCTTCAAGCTTTTGGATCAAGATACCTACATAAATCCAGCGCTATTGAAGACGCAGGAACTTTAGATGTATAGACTTTAAGGAACCTTTATGCAAATCTCAAAGTTTATGAGCTCAAACTCCAACGAATCAGTGAAACTGAAGAAAAGTCAAAATCCATAGCAATGGTGGCGCATAGAGAAGAAGCCTATGCGCCTGCACCGGTACAAGAAGAGAAAAGTTCCGATCTCAAAATTTCTACCTCTGAGCTACTAGACATGGATGATGAAGACTTCGCTTTATTTGTGAATAAATTTCAATCAGAAAATTCTCAAGACCCGGCTCAACCAGCAAATTTCAAGGATCTACCAACAGAGCTCCTCCAAAGTTCACGAGGAGCAGTGATTCAAAAAGAAAAGAAGACCTTATTTGTTTTAATTGCAGGAAATCAGGACACTTTGCTTCAAGCTGCCCAATTCCAAAATTTGAATATATGTAGAAGAAGAGCAGCCATACTCCCAAGTTCACTCCCAAATTCACTCGTCACAAGGGAATGGTTGCTGAAGAAGAATCACCAGGAAATGAGCAGAACACTTGGATTGAAACAGACTCAGATGAGAGCGATGAAGATTCTGATGATGGACTCGTTTGTTTGGTGGCAAACGATGATGAAGTTGATACTTATGATTATGATGATGACTTCTCCAAGGATGTTCCTGATATGAATGTCATGAATAAACCTATCAAGAAATCTGTAGGTTTTCAAGAAGTGAAAAGGAAGAAAGGACCAACCATCAGCGAGCTCGTTGAACAAGGATTTCTCACTCCGTCTCAAAGCGATGGTGGATTGTTATTCTCACGATGTGATCTAAGTGCAAGGAGCAAGTTGAGAAAAGGAGCTTACATCAGACCTCAAGTTGAACCAACTGCTCCAATCTCCAAAATCAATGATGATGAAGTGATTGCTGAACAAGAAAAATTGTTCAAAAAGGCTGAAAAGGTAATCACTAGATTTGATAGTATGAAGGAAGCTTTAGCACTATCATGTGATGAAATTTCCCAGCTTAAGACCGAGAAATCTCTACTTAAATCTGAACTCACCCTCCTTAAGGAGCAGATAAAGAGCACGACTCCTCTTACTGTTAAAAACACCTTTCTAACAGAACAGAACTCACTTCTTAAAGTTCAAAACGATGATTTGGTTGCTCAAATTACTGATCTTAAAAAGATTACAAATGAGTGGTCCAATTCTCGTATCACTATGGAGAATATATTTGAGCCCCAAAAAGTCAGTGGTGATAAAAGTGGCTTGGGATTCTCATCAACTAGTGACAACTTTAAATGTGATGTCTGTGCTGAAAGAGATAGTGAATTTACAAACCAGCAAACTTTTGAAATTCCCAAGGAAAAACATTCTAATTCAATGGGTAAAGGACAGGAAAAAGTCAAGAGACAAACATTCCATTATTTCTACCCAACGAAGCAATTTGGGAAAGCTAATGGGAAAGATAAAGCTACAGATGAATCATCCTCTAGCAAAATCCCTCTTGAAACAAAGCGCGCTCCTTCTCTGAGTACTCATTATGCGCCTAGGAGCCACGCGCCTCATCGCCGTGCGCCTCCTAGCCCTATGCGCCCTCCTAGATCAAGCACTCCAAAATTTTAAAAGAAGGATTTTGTTAAGGCTAGTCCATCTGACCCAAAGAAGAATGCTATCCCAACGAAAAGTAAAGAGTTTGTGAAAACTCATGTGATTGGTGACTTTCATCATTGTTCCATTTGTGATTGCTCTGGACACAAGGCCGTGGAATGCCTTTTGCGATTCACTCCCAATGCCAAAGGACGTAAAAACCCTAAGGTCAAGCAAGAGTGGGTTGTCAAAAGTTGCTAACCCTAGGACCCAAAAGGAATAAAGGGGACCTGCTTAAATGTCTATATTTCAGGTTCTTTGTTTCATGACTGGATCTTCAAAAGCTAGAAATTATGAATGGATTCTTGATAGTTGGTGTTCAAGACACATGACTGGAGATAAATCCTTATTAGAAGATGTCCATGAAGAAAGAGGTCCCTCAGTAACATTTGGTGATAATAATAAAGGTCAAGTTGTTGCATATGGAAAGCTCAAGAAAGACAAAGTGTGTATTGAAAGAGTCTCTCTCGTCGAAGGGCTCAAGCACAACTTATTATCCATATCTCAATTCTGCGACAAAGGATTAGAATGCCATTTCACCTCAACTCAATGTCTTATCAAGAATGGCAAAACTGGAGCTACATTACTCACGGGATATCGTAAGACAAATATTTACATTATTGATTTCCATAGTATGAACTCTAGTACTAATCTTTGTTTTGTAGCTAAAAGTGTGAGCGAAAATAGTTGGCTGTGTCACAAGCGCTTAAGTCACTTGAACTTCAAATATCTATCCAAACTCAGCAGGAATAACCTTGTCAAAGGACTTCCCAAGGTTACTGATCATCATGACAAGAAGTGCGCCGCGTGTCAACTTGGCAAACAACCGAAGAAATCTTTCTCCAGCAAGACCAATCCTTCAACTTCTAGATGTTTGCAACTGCTTCACATTGATCTATTTGGACCAGTCACCACTGCAAGTATTCGAAAGAACAAGTATACTCTAGTTGTGGTGGATGATTATTCAAGATACACATGGGTGGAAATGATGATCTCAAAAGACGATTGTTACGACATTTTGACCACCTTATTCAGACTGCTCCAAACCCAAAAAGAAGATGACATCGTTAGTGTTCGATCTGACAATGGAACAGAATTCAAGAACAATGGTGTTTCTCGATATTGCGACGATCATGGGATAGATCACAACTTCTCAACCGCTGGAGTTCCTCAATAAAATGGTGTTGTGGAAAGAAAGAATAGAATGTTGATTGAAGCGGGAAAGACGATGATAGCTAAAGCGAAATTGCCTAAGTACTTTTGGGAAGAAGCTATCAACACAACATGTTTTACTCAAAATTGTTCCCTCATCAACAAACTTCACAACAAGACTCCGTATGAACTTTGGCGTGGTAGAACTCCCAACATTGCATTCTTCAAGATCTTTGGTTGCAAGTGTTATATCCTCTACAACGGAAACAAACATAGAGGTAAATTCGATGCCAAAGCCGACGAAGGTATTTTTGTTGGGTATGCCAAACATTCTAAAGCTTTTCGTGTTTTTAATAGAACTACATTAGTGAAAGTTGAATCTGTACATGTTATATTTGATGAACATTCTCTCCTTGAGCCAGATTTGGCTCCAAATGTTGCTGATGATTCTGTTGAGCTTAATGATACAGGTGCTCCTATTTATGTTGCGCCTACACAAGAGCAGAATCTATCAACTCAAAGAAACCCATCAACATCAGTTGCACCTAATTCCTTATATGGCGTACCTCATGAGTCATCAGCTGCGCCTCACCCACATGTTGCGCCTCCTGATTCCTCTCATGCGCCTATATCTACTGCTACATCTGGTGTAAACCCAAGTTTCAACTCTACACCAATTCAACCTCCAAATTTTGATGATTTAGAATCTGGTAAAGATGTACCAATTGAAGACCTTCAAGTTACTACGACTCAACCTAACTTACCTCCTGAAATTCGTGAAGTTAGAGGTCACCCAATAAATAATATCATTGGTGATCTAAACGTTGGTGTTCGTACAAGGAGAGCTACAAACTTTGATGCTTGCACTGCATTTATATCTCAAATTGAACCAAAGAAGGCTGATGAAGCGCTCCAAGATCCTAATTGGGTTGTTGCAATGCAAGAAGAACTCAATCAATTTGAACGATGTAAGGTTTGGACTCTTGTTCCAAGACCAAATGATCAAGGAGTGATTGGTACGAAATGGGTGTTCAGAAACAAGATGGATGAGAATGGAACCATCACAAGAAACAAAGCAAGATTGGTTGCACAAGGCTATAGGCAAGAAGAAGGAATTGATTATGATGAAACTTTCGCGCCCGTAGCAAGACTTGAAGCTATCAGATTATTTCTAGCTTACGCAGCTCACAAGAACTTCAAGTTATATCAAATGGATGTGAAGAGCGCGTTTCTTAATGGTGAACTCCAAGAACAAGTCTACGTTGCTCAACCACCTGGGTTTGAAGATTCACAATTTCCAAATCATGTGTACAAACTCCAGAAAAGCTTTGTATGGACTCAAGCAAGCACCAAGAGCATGGTACGATACACTATCCAAGTTTCTCATTGAAAAAGGCTTCACTCGCGGTAAAATCGATACAACTCTTTTCATTGCCAAACATAATGGTTATAAATTACTTGTTCAAATTTATGTTGATGATATTATATTTGGTTCTACTAATGAATTGTTGTGTAAGCGCTTTGAGAAACTAATGAAGAGCAAGTTTGAAATGAGCATGATGGGAGAACTCACATTCTTCCTCGGGCTTCAAATCAAGCAAATGAGTGAAGGCATATTTATCAATCAATCCAAATATACAAAGGATTTAATCAAGAAGTTTGGACTTGACAATGCCAAAGCATACGATACTCCAATGGCTACCGGCAACAAACTCGACAAAGATTTAAAAGGTAAACGTGTTGATCAAACGCTCTATCGAGGTATGATTGGATCGCTCATTTATCTTACTGCTAGTAGGCCTGATATTATGTTTAGTGTTTGTGTTTGCGTCGTTATCAATCTGACCCTAGAGAAGCGCACTTAATTGCTGTGAAACCTATTATAAGATATCTATCCAGTACTGTTAACCTTGGACTTTGGTACAGATTCGAATTTTAAACTTGTAGGTTATTCAGATGCGGATTATGCAGCGTGCACAATTGATAGGAAAAGCACGAGGCACTTGTCATTTCCTCGGATATCGACTTGTGTCATGGGCGAGTAAGAAACAAGCTTCAGTATCTGTCTCAACAACCGAAGTCGAATATATCGCTGCGGGAAGTTGTTGCTGTCAAATACTATGGATGAAGCAGCAATTGGTGGACTATGATATCATCGAAGAAAATTGTCCCATCTACTGCGACAACACTTTAACAATTGCGGTTTCTGAAAATCCTGTCATGCACTCAAATAACAAACACATCGACATCAAATATCACTTCCTTAAAGACCACGTGGAGAAAGGCAATATTTATTTGGAACACGTGGGAACCGACTATCAAATTGCCGACATTTTAACGAAAGCACTCGACGTGAAACGGTTCATCTTTTTGAGAGGTGAAATGGGTATGCTTGAACTCAACTAAAATTCAATACAGTTTTGTCAATACTAATGATTTTATGTTTTGTTGAGTTATATGTGTATACTAGGTATTAAAAAGGATAGATCAATTTCAAAGTTTCAAGGAAACTCTATGCTCGCCCAACTCACATTCTCATGCGCGCCGGACATTCTATGCGCCCCAAAAATCTGTGCGCACCTCACACCCCTGCGCGCCCCTCATTCTGCGCGCCCAACATCAACGCGAACCTCTCTCTCATTGCGCGCCTAGATGAGTACTGCGCCTATCATACTCTGTGCGGCCCCAAGCAATCTAGCGCGCCATAAATGCAAATTCACGTGCACATTTATTGCGAACGGGTATTCAATGCTTCAAATTTATTATTTCAATGATTGAGCGCATTAAAATTTCACGAGTACCAGGTACGTTTATTCTTTTCATTTATTATAGGAATTTCTGTCTTTTGACATTCCATAATTGTTCAAGGGTACTTGTGCAATTAATTTTTTCCCTCGTTTTACATTTTTCGAAAAAAATTATTTTCTGGGAATTTATTTCTTGCATCCCAAACTTACACCAAAACAGATGTTTTTGGGGTTTGTGCAAAAATTAGTCAAAACTGCTCATACACTTATAGGGAAAGTGGAGCAATTTTTCTTATACCCAAAATGGCACATCAGTGTACCTTTGTGTCATTCAGCATTAATTGTTCGCGTCACTTCTCAAAATCCTTCATTAATGCGCGCCGTACCTATCACGTGCACGTCATCATTTTTATGTCAGAATTGAATGCGCACGGCACCTCGATATTTTCGCCTATTTAATGCGCCGCATTCCATCAATTTTCATCTTTTTCAACTTCCCAAAAATTTCTCTTTTTGGTAATCATTTATCTGACATCTCCTATATATATATAGCTATCACTCTCTCTCTCTCTCTCTCTCTCTCTCTCTCTCTCTCTCTCTCTCTATCTCAACTCTCTCTCTCTCTCTCTCTCTCTCGTCTTCCTTCTCTCCAGTCTCTCTCTCTTGTTTTCTCTCTTTCTCTCTATATATACTTTCTTTTTTAATTTCTTATATCGTTAATGGGTCCTAAGAGAACAACTAAAGCCAATCAAGACGAGATGGTATGAATTCTTAACCCTTAATCTCTAAAGTTTCTGCATTTTTTTTCGTCATCTCTGAGTGTTCGTCATTTTTTGAAAAACCCGGATAAGTTTATCTTGATAAATCTCTCTTCGGTGATCCGTTTTTGAAATCGTTTGTTAGGTTATGTTCGTTTTGTGATTTCGAATCCTTTAAACTAAAGTTTTCTACGATCAATTCGCTATTTGTTGCGAATCTGAAGTTTTTTTTTTTTGTATTTTCAAACTTTTCAAATTTTTGGGTCTTTGAATCCATTTTCTGGATTCGTTGTTGATTTGTTCTAGTTTTGGTTTACATATTTGTGATCCTTGTCTTATTGCGGTCATTTTGATATATTGTGTGCTTGATTTGGTGAAGTTTCACGTTTTATGTGTTCTTGGTGTTTTTTCGAGCACTCAAGACATGTTCTTCGTGTTCTTCGTTATTTTCGCATGGCTTGGGTTTCAAATTTTCAAAAACATGTTTTTCAAAATTTTTCATGTTTGATCTTGTTTGCTTGCATGATTATGTACTTTACTTGTTTGTGTTCTTTCGTGTGTTTTTATACTTAGTATGAATTTTACATAAATATGCGCCTAAGTGTTGATTTATGCGCCTAGTTGGTTATGCGCCTTATGACCTTATGCGCCTCTATTGATTCATGCGCCTAACAATTGTTTTCGCCAACAAATGTTATGCGCCTCAATCATTCATGCGCCTAAAGTCCTTATGCGCCTAAAATCTTTCGCGCATAAATTTTACTTAGTCAAATTCTTATGTTTAATTTTTACTTAGTATATTTCATAGAACCATAATATGCACCTTGTATTTGTATGCGCCTACAACATATATGCGCCTAATAAAAGTATGCGCATGCTGTTTCTTATGCGCCTATATATTGTCCTGCGCCTACTCTATACTTAGCTTATTTTATGATTCTATGCGCCTTATACACTCCTAACTTAAATCATTGTCATGTTTTCAGGACCCTGCAAATTTCAGACCTGGTGAGACAGTTGATCTTGCTGAGCTCTCACTTGATCCAATGGGAGTTGAAATCCTTTCAACCCTTCACATCGCTGGACTCACTCCTTTATTCACGTTGGATCAACCGTTCTTTTCTCCGCTCCTCGTTGATGAATTCTTCTCAACCGCTGCTCTAGTTGAGACTCCTGCTGACGGATATGTGCGCTACAGGATATGCGCCACCGTTCAGAATGTGGCTATAACTATCTCTACGGGCACAATCAAGAATATTGTGAGTTTCAGCACTACTGGCCCTCAGGGTGTTTCTGGTCAACCAAACTCTTACTCTGTTGCAGATCAGAATGCTATAGCGCGTACCTATCTTCAAATTCCTACTCTTCTAAACAACATCAAAAACGTTGAGATAAGAGATGATGGAGATCTGCTCGCTCATATAGCGCATCTTGTTGATACTTCGATCGTGTTCAAGACCGGGAATGTGAATAGATTCACTGTGGAGCACTGGGAATATACTGCTGCCATCATGGGAAAAACCAGATTGAACTGGCCTCAGGTTTTGTTCAAAACTTTGTCTGATCAAATTTATAAGTATAACAAGAACAAGTCTGATGGGTGAACCAAATTCAAAACTTACTGCAGAATCCTTACTAAAATTTTCCTAACTTATCCTGAGTTAGTCAAGTTTTTGAGTGAGAACACTGCGTACAAATCTGATGACGTTCCAATTTTTGGAAAAGCCAACTTGGATCTTAAGAAGCGCAGGAAGAAGCCTGTGAAGCCCACAACGGGAATTCAGATCAAATCTATTGAAGGGTTAGTTGATGAAAATACTGAATCAGATGATGCGCCAGTTCTTAAAGGCGCACCAACAAAGAAGAGCGCAGATTTCGAAGGCGCCAGTCAACGCGCAGAAACCGTGGCAGGCGCAGAAAAGAGCAAGGGCAAAAGGATTGCTGATGACCCTCCTAGAGCTGCTATCAAGCACACTAGAGTTGAATCTGATGAGGATAGAGATCTAAGTATTGTGCAGGAAGCTAGCAGACTTGAGGCTCAAAAGAAACGAGATGAAGATTTTCGAGCCAAGAAAGCAGCTGAGTTAGAAAAGAAGGAACGTAAAAAAGGCGCTGGTTCAAGCGCAGATGCTGACAAAGGCCCTTGAGGCTCAACACGCGCCGCCTCAACGCGCCCCCTTTCCCCGTGTGCCTCCAGTTCCATCTACAACTACTGCGCCCCCTCCAGTTCCTACAATTCCTATATCTCCCACTCAACAAAAATTCAGGCAAGATCTCAGAAAAGAATTATTTGGAGATGATGATTCAAGTGAGGGGGAGCAAGATATTCCATCAACTCTTTCTCCTTCTCATGCGCCCCTATCCTCCCCTGCGCCTCCTCCATCTGCTCCTTCAGATTTGAGTGAGGTACTTTCTATTCTTAAATCTTTGCAGCAGGGGCAGGCTAAGTTAGAGCAAGGTCAGACTCAGATTGCGTCTCAATTTGAACTCCTCACTTCCATGCTGACTGATCAATCTGAAGAGATCGCTGCCATTAAGGGGGAGATGACTTTTATCAAGGACAAACTTTCTAAAGTTTCCGCTCCTACTCCTCCGGCGCAGACTCAGGTACAAGCTCAACCTGATCAGGCGCGCACCTCATCTGCTGCGCCTACCTTCATACCTCATTCTACTGCATCCCAGTCCAACATGAATGTTCTTGTATCAAAGTTGGATGTTTTGAAAGAAATGATTGTCACTCACTTCATTGCTGCTCACTCCAGTTCTGATAGACGCGCAGAACACATTTCCTCTGACATTATCACTGCTCAAAATGCTATTGAAGCACATCTTCAAATTTTAGAAGAAAATGTTTCTCAGCATCATCAAATTACTCAGCGCTCCATTGATGAGTAACAAAACATCAATGTGGATCATTTGAGCTACATCAGAGACGGTGTCACTGAAACTCATACTCTTCTCACTGACACTCATGCCAATGTCAACCGCGCCTATCAACTTTCCAAACAAATCCAGTGCTCCGTTTCTGAAATTGAAGAAGGATTGAAGGATGAAGACGCGCCTCCTCCCAACCCTTAGTTTTTGGTTTGTTTGTAAGTTGTTAGAACTTTTTGTGATTAGAAACTTTTACTAGTGATTTAGTGTTTACATGTTTTAGCACCTTTTGTTTTTGTTCTGTTGAATACTTGTACTCTGTAACTCCTACACCTTGAGTATTAATGAGAACAAAACATCTCTTTTGTTTCAAAACTTGTTCACTCAAACTTCTTGTTTATAGAACATTGAATGTTGTTTAAAATCATATGCATCATATTTGAACTGCTTCATATTTTATGCATTGAGTTTAAACTTTGTTTAAGCACATTTCAAAACTAAAACTCATATCATTTTGAATGTGTTATAAACTGTTGTTTCTATCTTTCCATTTGTAATGTTTTATCCTTATTGGAATAGATTAGAAATCTATATCTTGGACTAGTGTGTGCATTAACTTGAGACATGATTTACCAATATCATTTATTTGGACATGTTATTATCAAGTATAATGTTTGTCCTTGATATAGTAGGTAATGGCATCAATCAAATAGGGGGAGATTGTTGGGTATGCCCACATATATCTCAGTTTCAATGTAATAGGATTGATTAGATTTGATTGATCCATCACCTATGTCGCGCCCCGACCCGTGGTCCTACTTGGCCCCACGTCCGGGACACGCACGGAAGACGTCATAAAACATTTTTAAGAAAATTTTTCGAAATATACTTTCATAAAAAGGTCTTACATAACCAAACAACATTTACTAAACGTGACTACTAGTCACAAACAACTTTTCACAACAAGTTCTAAGCCACTTGGCTACACACTTCACTTACTTACTTATTTACAACACGAACATCTACCAAAAGAGTTGATACAAACCAAGTCACGGGTACACTACCCAAAAAGGTATTACATTTACATAATGTATCCTTTCTTACACAACTTTCCCAAAATATCTTACCCAAAGATCTCCTCGACGTCCTCCCTGTGTGTGTGAACTATCCCCTGGGCTCCTTCTTATCTAAAACAGTAAACAAATAAAGGGTGAGAATAAATCTCAGTAAGTTACTAAAATGCAACTACATTACATGCTAATATGATAAACATAAAGGAACCATGCCACAAACGATCATATAGCACATAGCACATAATATGAGAGGCTCCCTATCGCCAACCGTCCCATACCGGTTGGAAATAACGACCAACTCATCATACAACACATAAAGCGGAAATAAACACTCATACGTGGATACTGAGCCAAGGTTCTCAAACCAAACAATAGCCATCTGAGAGGCATCAACTGAGCAGCATCGAAGAGCTGAAACGGGTTCCGGAACCAAACAACAACAACAACAACGGGGGGAAAATGACACAAAGTCATAACCAAAGTGCCCAACCTTTGGCCTAAGGAAGGGGGTTAAAAATGGGAAACCAATGATAGGAGCCTTATAATGTACTTGGCTCGGGAGACCATTATAATCCCTATCACTGCCCAACACACACAAAAGTACCAGCTGGACTTTAGACACAACCGAAGCAAAGAAAACTTGCTTAAACAACAAACGGGGTATGATTCCAAAGTAGGGAACCACACAAGCTCATATTAGAGAAGTAAACACGTTTTCATAATAGTATGCACCATATTGACATTAAGTCATCACACAAACCATCCAAACCATCACATTAATCCAAACTTGATCACAAAAGACCAACTCTACCATAATGAACCATGGATACTCATTTGGTACTAATCACCTACTGGATTTACGTGCTATAAAAATCAAAACCCCACTCAATAACCAACCCATCGTGTAGTACTCGAGAAGAGCTTTCCAACGATAGTTTACACGACTAAAACGGAGTCCGGATGAAGAAGTTATGACCTCCGGAAGATTTTACGTAAAATACACAAGTTCAGACTTTGGGCCCTTACACGACTCGTGTACCACTACACGACTCGTGTAAGAACTTTTACACAAGTCGTGTAACAGTACACGACTCGTGTAGAAAACACCCCTTCAGAATCTCTCCTTACACGACTCGTGTACCCCTACACGAGTCGTGTAATCAGCCCAGAAATCTCATTTTGGCTGAAAACAAAATACTCCCTTCATCTCACCAACCCAAAACACTAACCTTATCAACCCTCAACATTTTCAACCCATACAAAGGCTACAAATTCAGCCCAAACACCATACAAACACCAACTTCTATACCCTTCCTAATACTAACAAGCTATGAACAAGTTTTTACTACTCCTTCTGTCCCAAATTTACAAGTATATTAAAAGTATACTAAAACATCATTTTATAACATATAAGCATATAAACATGTTTATGACCAATTTAACATTTAAAGGGGGATTAGTAACTTACCTATTTTCCGGAAAAGATGTCAAGAAAAATAAGATGGATCGGTAGATATGATCTAATCAACACCCTGAACATTTATATATTTTTAGATTGGAAATGGAGTAGTAAATTAAAATAGGAAAAATTAACAAGAACAAGAACATTACCTATTCTTTTTCTTCAACAACAACAATGGAGGTTTTCAAACTTAGGAAAATTGGTGTGTGAGTGCTGCATATGGAGAGGGGAGGGGATAACTATCCTTTTCAAGATTCACACTAGCCCCTCAACTTTTATTTTAAACCTTTAAACCCCTAAACTCTCATTTTCTATAAAGCCCCATAAATTCCCACTAACTCAATTAACTCCCAAAATAAACTTTACTACTAACATTTTAACTAACACAAATAGTCAAATAAAATGTGAAATTCATATAAGATGATGCAACACATAAAATGCACACATAATTTTAAATAAAAATTACCAAAAATATAAAATAAATATTAAAATAAATAAACGGATTTCGGGGTCGTTACAACCTAAGTTTTATTTCATGGACTTTAGACCCACATGTAAGAAGTATTTATACTTCATTTTTTTTTTTTGTCCATTGTAATAGAATAGGCTTAGAAATAGGGCAAGAAGATCAAGATTCAAGAAAATCACTGTGTAACTTCAAAGCCATGCGCCATGCACCTCCAAGCCACGCGCCATGCGCCTTCTTCCTTCAAGACATGCGCCATGCACCTTCAAGCCATGCGCCATGCGCGCGCATGAGTAAGCACCTAGCATTAACTAATGCGCCCCATTGGCTCATGCGCCTCTCTAGCTCACGCGCCTCAACGTAGTGTGTTTAAACACTCAGTGATTTAATGAAGATTCAAAGACTTGAAGAGAATTCAAACTACGCCAATAATTCAAACGATGGTTAAATAACACGTGTGCGCCCAAATTGAGGACACCTGTCCACAACGGTCACAATTGTGTTATGTGTCTAACGGCTATAAAAGGACACGTGCTCCACTCAATGAGCGACAGCACATTTGTCCTTTGCTCAGAATCATCATGAATTTCCAACGGCTAGTTTTTGGGATTTCATTATAAATACCCCATAACTTCAACTTTTTGAAGTTGCTGAGTTTTGCTAAGAATTTCAAGAATTTCTCTCTCAAGCATTTGTTGAAGATTTGAAGATTGCCTTCGTTATTTCCAGAATTCTCAAGAACATCTTCATACCTTCATCCATAGCCCAGATCTTCAAGCGATAACACTTTAGTTTTCTTGTGCTCTCAATCTCAAAGATCTAAAGAGCCTTGAATCTAAAATCACACACGCACCTCTTTAAGTTTGATCACTTAGATCTTTCTTTTAGAGATACACCGGTTATTGTCTAGGATTTGTTCGTTCATAGAAATAGATCTTGAGTTTGTGTATAAGCTCAAACGATTGTATTTTGTAACACTCTCATTATATAAGATCTCCATTAGAAATCCAAGACTAACCATCTTGGTAGAGGACGTAGATCATTTTCCCGATCGAACCTCTCCAAATAGCGCGTACTTACTATCTTGCTATTTCCTTTCAAGTTCATATCATATCTAACTATTTGTTTGTTTATTCATTGTAGATTGATTGATTGAACTGTGTTGTGTTTGTTATATCATTTGCCTTAGTTTCTTATTTCACCCACTTTGAGCCAAAATACTTGGAGTGTGTGTGCGCCCCCTTTATCATACTTTACGCCTATTTTCATTACTAAATTCCGCTGTGCATTTCACTCAGTCACATAGGCGCATATCATAACGCTTATTTGATAAAGTGCGCATTTGCAATTGAGTTTATCAAGGGTACGAAAAGAATTTTAAAACAGCTATTCACCCCACTCTCTAGCTATTTTCATACCCTTGTTGCCATTTGGGACCAACATCTCCCCCGGTGGAAGAAGTTTCATATTCACTTAAAACTACCTCTGTCTCAGTGACAGAAGTTTCAGACTCAGACTCAGACTCACAAATAGGGGGAATGCCCTGTCGAGTCTATCAATATTATCGTCCAAAGGAACCAACTCGGGGTCCAATGAACGCCTACCGAACATACACTGATTAAATTAACGTGTAAATCAAAACAAGTCCCCGGCAGCCCGCCAAAAACTTGATGGATAAAATTCCAAGTAATAAATACCTAGCAAGCGCACTAGTTACCGTAGTAGTAACGCGCGAAAGCGAGGGTCGATCCCACAGAGACTTGTTGGACAAACGAGTGAATTTAATTAGTGCAAAAGAGTAACCAAAGGGGGGTTTTTGATTTGATTTTTAATTAATCTACTTTAACTACTAAACAGTAAAAATAAACTAAGATTGAAGATCACAAAGCAAGCAAGGATTGAATTCAAGATGACAAAGATTCACGGATTGGGGTTCACAACTATTTCCACTCTATGCTATTTTTAAATAAAGATTATCAAACTTATTCAAGAAATCGTTCACTTAGTTAAGAATTGGAACGGTCTGGTCACCGGATTGCAACCCTATTATTATCTTTATGTGATGAATTCCGCTAAGTCAACAACACACACAAATAATTTATTAAGTTCTTAGGAACAATTGATTTTAGATCCTTTTGATTTCCCCTAGGTCCTCAATTAAATCTATTCAATGAAATCTAGGTCAATGTGAAAACTATCCACGCTAGTGAAATAATTTAAACCCTAATGATTTAAAGATCAACAATATCTATCTATAAGGTTGAAATCTCTAAATGAATGAAGATCAATTTCAATGAACAAGAACAAGAATGATATTTAATTAAACCCAATTTAGCATAGAGTTTCAATAGTGCTACACCCAATCCATGAACAAGGAATTTAGTTACTCATAGACATAGCAAAAATCACAAGAATAAGATTAAAAACCATAAACCTGGATAAACGATTGATGATGAATAAATCCCAAAATCTTGATTACACCTTGAAAACTTTAATAAAACCTAAAAGAAAGCATAAGGAAACTAGAGAGAAACTAGGGCTCAAAAATAAGGAAAATTGGGTCAAAACCCGTCTTGAAAAGGATTCCCGAAATTATGTACGGAATGAGCGAGCGGGCGCCTGATGGTACCCAGGCGGGCACTCATTTGGACAGAAACCTTAGTTCTTCAGAATTCACATTGAGCGGGCGCCCGGTGCTCTGCGAGCGGGCGCCTGATCTGTTTTTCTGACTTTCCTTGTCTTTTCTCCATCTTGACTTGCCCAGCTTCCAATTGACTTCTGGTTTTCACAATTAATCATTGAGGACTTTTTTTCTCAACACAAATGACACTAAAAGTGTTCAAAATATACAACTAATAACCAAAGTTCCTCAACTCACAAATGAACCAAAATTACATCAAACTAGTCTAAATTACAATCAAAGTCAAAAGAAATACCATGAAAATGTAGAGATTACATACATGAAAAACCAACTATCAGAAGCCTAAGTGTTTCAGTTTACCAAAACTGACTAAGAAACTCAAAGGCCTGGACTGTCTAATTTATTTTTGTCCAAAATTTTTTTTTTTAGCAAAATGTGGGTTCCCGCGAGTAACCCATTTCGGGGCTCCATTCGTGTCTGCAGGACGCGCTCGCACATGAGTTCGGTAGCCGGTAGGCAAATCGGGCCCTTGATTTGCACCCCCCCTGCGCACCTGTGCGCGAGAGAGAGCCTCTATGCCACACATTCATACCACTATGGAAAGCATAGTAGTATATAAACTTACTCACTTTCACATATTTTTCCAATGTGGGATAACACATTATCCCCATTCCAACCCACTTACTTTGAGCCTTCATATCTCACTCATCCCTTAACCAAATTGGACAAATGAATAATCAATCTTCATGTCCTCATGGAGTAGAACACACACCCACAAACATTTTGTCATTTCAACAAATAATTCATTTAAGAAAATACTCATTATTTCCTTCAAAACACATTTTTTTCCAACAATCCCCCACATGAAGGAATAATGCGGAATATGGTGATCAAGTCCGGCAGACGAAAACTTGCATATGATAGATGTGGGAATGCCTATTGAATCTTCGCTCGTACAAGCATATTTACTCTACTCGCAAGTCGATAGACGCGATGTCCTTGAATCGTTATGCTTTTTGTGTAGCCGATCATATGCTTTACACAAGTAACGTCCTAACTCATTTCAATTCTCATAGTTATGTTAGTTTATGTCCCTGAACATAAGCCTGGTTCTGTGAGAGGGTCTAAGAATTGAGCCTCACACAATTCTCCTCGAAGAGGCCCCACTTCTCTCTCACATAGGTGATTCTTATAAGTAACCCGTATTACCCCGCTCGAATTTTTCAACGCGTAAGAATCATTAAAAGCCAAATGCTTATCCTCATCCTTTCGGGATGTCACTAACAGGAACGGACATGGGGTTGGTTCCCCCACAGTGACGCGGCAAGTCTTTTAACAGTTAGGTTGGCCCATTGAATCTAGTTCTTGGGATCTCCAGTCATCTAGATTGGGTTTTCCACTGTGTTTAACTTTTAAGAGGCTTAAGTCCCATTCCCCTCGCTGAACTTTCAACTAACTCTCTATTTAACCCTTTGGTTAATGGATCCGCTAAATTTTCCTTTGACTTAACATAGTCGATGGAAATTGTACCAGTTGAGAGTAGTTGTCTAATGGTATTATGTATTTGACGTATGTGTCTAGACTTACCATTGTACATATGATTATGTGCCCTTCCAATTGCTGATTGACTATCGCAATGTATACATATTGGTGGCACAGGCTTTGTCCATCTTGGAATATCTTCTACAAATTGGCGTAGCCACTCGGCTTGTTCACCACATTTATCTAACGCTATAAACTCAGATTCCATTGTGGATCTAGCTATAACCGTTTGCTTAGAAGATTTCCATAATATAGCTGCTCCTGCTATTGTAAACACGAATCCGCTCGTAGACCTTGAGTCTTTTATATCGGATATCCAATTAGCATCACTATATCCCTCAATCACAGCTGGATGTCTAGTATAGTGTAATGCATACTCTCGAGTGTGTCTTAAGTACCTTAGTACTCTCACTATACTTCTCCAATGCTCCGCTCCAGGATTGCTTGTATATCGGCTCAGTTTGCTAACTGTGTATGCAATATCTGGCCTTGTACAACTCATCAAATACATTAAGCTTCCAATCATTCTCGAGTATTCAACTTGAGAAACTGGTTCGCCTCTATTCTTTGAGAGATGTTGACTCATGTCGATTGGGTTTCTAGCTATAGCTAAATCATCTTTGCTGAATTTTTCAAGAATTTTATCCACATAATGTGACTGGCTTAAAGCAAGTCCATTTGAAATTCTAGAAATTTTCACGCCAAGAATTACATCAGCTAAACCCATGTCTTTCATGTCAAACTTTGAGTTCAACATATTCTTTGTGGATTTTATCATCTTATCACAACTTCCTATGATAAGCATGTCGTCTATATAAAGACACAGAATGACGTAGCCATTTTCCGTACTTTTAACATAGACACATTTATCACATTCATTTATTTTAAATCCACTTTCCAACATGGCTTGATCAAACTTTTGATGCCATTGTTTTGGTGCTTGTTTCAAGCCATACAAAGACTTTATTAACTTGCACACTTTCTTTTATTGCCCCGCTGGCGCAGAAAACCCTTCCGGTTGTTCCATGTAAATTTCCTCTTCTAACTCTCCATTTAGAAAGGCTGTTTTAACATCCATTTGATGTACTTCAAGATTCCGCAAATCAACTATGGAAAGTACCATCCTTATAGATGTTATTCTCGTGACCGGAGAATACGTGTCAAAGTAATCAAGGCCTTCCTTTTGCTTGTAACCTTTAATTACAAGTCTTGCCTTATACTTGTCGATTGTTCCGTCCGTCTTCATTTTCCTTTTAAAAATCCACCTATAGCCTAGTGGTTTACTTCCCGGAGGAAGATCCACTAACTCCCAAGTGTGATTTTGTAAAATGGAATCAATCTCACTTTTTATGGCCTCTTTCCACAAAAGTCCTTCCGAAGAGTTCACGGCCTCTTTGTAACTTTGTGGTTCACCTTCAAGCATATAGGTTAAAAATCTGAGCCAAAAGATTTTTCTACCCTACCTCGTTTGCTCCGTCGAGGTTCCACCTCTTCTTCATCATTTCCATCATGATGATTTTCTTCATCTCCTTCTTCTTCTATTGAATCATGTGTTCTTTTAGACGAGTTTGCTTCGTCTCTCTTACAAGGAAACACATTTTCAAAGAAAGAAGCATTCCTTGATTCCATTATAGTATTCTTGTGTATATCTTCAATTTCCGATTTATGCACAAGAAATCTATAAGCACTACTATGTGAGCATACCCAATAAATATGCCATCAATAGTTTTTGGTCCAATTTTCACCTTTTTAGGTGGTGGGATTGCAACCTTCGCAAGACACCCCCACACTCGCAAGTATTGGTAATATGGCACTCTTCCATGCCACATTTCGTAGGGGCCCTTATTTATTTTCTTTCGAGGCATTTTATTTAACACATAGTTAGCCGACAATACGGCTTCACCCTACATGTTATCCGGTAGCCCCGAACTAATTAACATGGCATTCTGTAGATACCCCGGGGAACCACGGCTTGGCTAGAGCGGTGAATTATCCTAGGATGTCTAACTTGTTTTAGATTGTTTAGAGTCGCCACCTATGTTTTTAAAGGAACATAAGAAAAACCTAGAAATAGCCTAATTTATGTACAAAACCAGAGATTCGGGAGAGAAGGGTTCGGGGGTTAGGTGACGGAGTGGGAAGTATTTAAACACCCACTCCGCCCCGCTTACGCGGGTCTTGCTACTATTGGTGTTCTAATATTTACATGTCCTTCAATTAATTAAATAGAAATGTGCTAACAATTGTGATGAGAAGAAAAGAGGAAATAAAGGGGAAATAAAATAGAATTGTTTTATTTATTTAATGATAAAGATTACATGTAACAAGTAATGTTAAAGAATTACATTAAGAGATGAAGAGAAATTAACATGGTGAATTAAAGTTAAGATTAAAATGTAGGGAGATAACCTTAACTAACTTCAATATGTGAAGTAGTCATGTTGGTCATGTCCCATTAATGGGGATTGCATACATCAAGAAGAAGAAAACAAAGGAAGAAAATGGAGTTGTACCTTGAGAAAGAGGACTTGGAACCTTGACTTGAAAGTGTTGTTGTTGTAATGAAATTGTTGTAGAACAATTTGTGTAGAGTCTTGTTACTAAGAACTCTTGTTGGGAGAATTTGTGTATAATGTAGTTGGTGAATCAAGGTTGGAGTCCTAAAAAGAAGTCCAAAAAGAAGTCCAAAAAGAAGTCCAAAAAGAAGTAGAGAAGAGATCCCCTCCAATGATGGATTGGAGGGGTTTTTATAGTTGAAAGGGGATGTTTTTGGTGCCAATTCGCGGTCACAAATAAATATTTCCCGGGTGAAATCCATGCAAAATAAGCAAGAGAGGGATTCTTGGGAGAAAATCTGTAACTGACGCCCCAGAGGCGCGCGCTTCCGGATGTACCATCGGAAGGCGCGCGCTTCTGACCTCAAAAGGCGGAGGCGCGCGGCTTTGAAAAGGCAATTTTGACAGAATGGACTAGAAAGATAATTCTGTTATGCAGTTCAGTCCAAAACTAACGGAATCAGTTAGGAACTTAACAGAAGTAACAGAAATTAACAAAAACAAGTTAAATAAAAATACTATGCATGCAATCGGGGTGAGAGGTCCAAGGCGGGGTGTCTACAGAGCCCCTCGGCGACGTGGATTGCGAGGCAAAACGCGTCGACGAAAGAAAGACAACCGCCGAGGACATCGACAAGAGAAAACAAAGACTCGATAAAGCAGGAATTTGAAATTACAAAAGATAGAAATGCGCTCCCTGTGTGAGCGACTTTTGCTGATGGAAGAGGTATGGTGATTTTAGTGGTTCACCATGGACCAAAATTGCTGTTCGGAGCCGCACTTGCTTGCTGTTTGAAGCCGCACTTGCTGTATGCTGTTTGAAGCCGCACTTGCTTGCTGTTTGAATCCGCACTTGCTGTATGCTGTTTGAAGCCGCATTTGCTTGCTGTTTGAAGCCGCACTTGCTGTATGCTGTTTGAAGCCGCATTTGCTTGCTGTTTGAAGCCGCACTTGCTGTATGCTGTTTGAAGCCGCATTTGCTTACTGTTTGAAGCCGCACTTGCTGTATGCTGTTTGAAGCCGCACTTGCTTGCTGTTTGAAGCCGCACTTGCTGTATGCTGTTTGAAGCCGCATTTGCTTGCTGTTTGACTTCGCGGTGGTTCCCGTTATATGCTTTGCAGGTATATGTGCTAGTGCAAGAAGATGCATGAAGTGTGAAATGGAGAGAGAAATTGTGCTCGTGGTGCAATGTGATTTGAAAGCAGTTTTGCATGAGAGAGAGATTTACAAGAATGAAGAAATTGCTTTTGTGTGCTGTGTGATTTTGAGGAAAGTATTAATGAATGATGTTCATACCTTCACTTACCATTGCCGCTTGAGTGGAGATGGATTTCTGATGTCCGCGGAGGATGCTTTGATGGAGAATGTCCATTCTTTGGATGTTGATGAGAGAACGCTCTTGATGATGGGTTGGCGAGATGGTACTCTGGATGATGGATTGGTCGTGCCAAAGGCTGCCTACGTATCCCTTGAAGGGAATCAGACCAGCGTAGTTCAAGGATGATGGAGAATGCTGGAGGAGAAGCTAGGAGCAAGGCAAAGTAAAGCACATATTTTTGCACATAGAAGGAGAAAAAGAAAAAGAAAAATCTTTTTTTTTTTTTTTTTTTAGAAAGGAAAGAATATGCACACATGTGAGGAAAAGATTTTTTTTTAGTTCGTGGGTGAACCATTTTAACCATTGTGTGCTTGTGAAGCCAACCCAAGATCAAGTCATGTTCAGTCGAAGTCCAGATTGCCTCGCTTGAATTCTGTTGTCGCCGGTGTGCCCAACGAAGATTGATGTCTAGCCCCAAGAGATTTGTCGATTATGGGGCTTCAAAGGCTTTCGATGCCGAGATAAGGGGTTGCTGATTGTGAAGCCCCTAGAATGCCTTAGAAGCCAAACTTTGAGGGACTTGCATAGCCCCAAGATAAATCAGCTCTTGGCCCACTCAAATAAGTAGCCTTTTGTTGTTGTAGTGAGCAAGCCCCAAGAGGAGATCGTTGATGCCAAGCTTCAAGAGATTGCAAAGCCCCAAGTGTCGTGGGATTGTAGATGGCGGGATGTGAAGACCTTTCATTGTAAAGCCCCAAATTACCTCGCGATTGGCTCGACATTGAGAGCGGATGTACCGTTTGGTAAAATTCTTGATAGAGATCTCCTTCTTGCTCTTACTGGGGAGATGAATGGCCTCATTGTGGTTGATACCCAAATGGCTGAGGGCTTATGTCAAAGGATGCAGTAATGTCTTGCGGTGCCGTCAAGGTCGCGGAGGATAAGGTCTTGGCGTGATAAAGTCTCAAATGAGTATGCTTGCTTGACTCTTCTTGAGTTGAACTAATGACGGATCTTCGGATGCAACTAGTGCTGTGGCCCAACTTTATCTAAGCTGCACCTTGTGCTTTTGATCTTGGAGAAGGGGGTGCTGAATTGCAGAAATATTGGGATTGGCCGTGGCATTTCCCGCTATAACCCTGTTTTGATTAGAGTTTAGCATATTAAATCTTTTTCATTTTCTCTAAGACTTTCTTCATGATCTCGTTGAAAGTTCTAACAAAAATCATCAACTTCATTCATAACATCGGAGTCTTCATTTAAAACCAAGAGGCCTTTGAAGTGTTGAGAGACCCTTGAATCTTGATTGTTCTCATGGAGCCATAAGACTACTCCACATTGCACTGCTTGAGCATTGTTGCCCAAAAGACTGTCGGTCGCGAAGCCCTAATACTGCCCTTTGCTTGAATTATTGTAATGCCGTAGCCCAAAAGATTGTAGATTGCGAAGCCCGTTGAGACCTTCGGTGCCGAATTGAGGAAGCTTCCAATGTTGCACATGACTTGGCTGGGGATACTGCTGGGGAGTAAATTGCTCTTTGCCGAGGGAGCCTTTAAGACTTGACCGTAGCCCCTAGAGTGCCGTCATTGATTGCGAGAAAGGTCCACCCTTAATTGGGGAAACGAGCACGGGCACACATGACAAGAGGGCTTTTTGACATCCCTTTTGAGGGACTTTGAGGATAGTCTCACACATTTTTCTTGAGCATAGCCCCTAGGGCGTATTGATTGCCAAATGAAGCAAAAGAATCCCTTGTTCTTGAGTCACATAGCCCCTAGGGCGTCACCATTTGAGCAAAGCAAGAGTGACTCGTCCTCGTGTGAGGGAATAAACATGAGAGGATATGGCAAGAGCTACTCCATTTCTCGGGGGCCTTTCGGCGTACTTTAGAAGCACATACTTGAAGAAGCCTTGAAAACTGAGACACATGTTGTTGCTATTTGCTGCCCAAGCCAATTGACTAGCTAGGGATTATTTGTGCAACCTCGTGCCCTTTTATGATGGGCTTGTTCTCGGATGGATCTTGGTAACCACGGGCCTTCTTTTCATGAACCCAAAAATGCACACTGCTGGAGAATGATGCCGAAAACCCAAGACAACCTTTGATGGTGCTATATCTTGTCGAGCCTTTTGCAATCCCAAAGTTGACTCGGTGGGGAATTGACTTGCTGAGGAGATTCAATGTAGAACTTATCTTCTTTAGAGGCCGGGGATCTCCATTTCTCTTTCCCTTCTCTCTCTCACTCTCTCATTTTTTTTTATGACGCACCCTGTTTTTTGCCTAGACCGCCCTTTCGGGTTTTCAATCTAGCGGGCATCTCTTTTGCGTCTTCATTTTTTACTCGATTAATGAGGAAGTGTTCATTAACTCTAGCTGAGGATGAGAGACATGTGATTTTGTGGTGAAAACCTTTTGTCACTAAAGATGAGTGACATTGACTCGACTAAGGAAGTGTCCCTAGTATTGACATGTATTTTTTTATTTTTTTTATTGAATCGAATGACTCACGAAGGCAAGTAAGTCATTAAGAGAGAAGAGAAGGAAAGCCCCAATTTGATTGCAAGAAATTGGGAGTATGCAGAAAGAATAGAAGCCCTAGACTCGACAAGGAACGGAAAGTGATTCCAAATCTAAGAAAGTTGTTCAATCTTTTTGGTGATTAATTCATTGGCAAATGAATCGTACAAAGATGTCATGACAAGTTCGAGATGAAGGCCGATCACCATAACGCGCTAGGGCTAAACATATCTTCTTTCTTGCATGAGACCGGACCCGCAGGTTGCCTACGTTCCTCCAGTGTAGAGGCTCAGGTCACCGTAGTTCTTGTGGATTCTCCATTCTTCGTGATGAATTGTTGCTTCGTCCTTCGTTGGTGGATGATGATGATGATCTTGATGTGAACTTCTTTGATTGAGGGGGATTTTTTTTTTTTTTTTTTTTTTTTTTTTTTAATTTTTTTTTGTGTGCTCTAACTTTTGCCTAGGTTGATTTGATGGTTTCAACCTAGCGAGCTCTTTTTTTTTTTTTTTTTTTTTTTTTTTTTTAATCCCCCTTTGAAAACTTTGCTTGACTTCTTCATGATTGTTGCTCCACCTTGTTTGTCTTGGCTTCGTCGTTGATGTTGGCGTCGATGTTTAGCCCCTAGGCGTTCAAGTGATGGTCTTGTTCTAAAACTTGTTTAGACATTTTTTCATCATTTTGCCAAGAATTAGATCGAACAACTTGGAAGAGTGTATAAGGACAAGAACGACTTTTATTTGATAAGAAGACTCGACACTTAACATGGGACGAGAAAAAACATTAATGCACACAAAAGAGGACTTTTGACTCTTTTTTTTTTTTTTTTTTATTCCTACTACTAGGTAGAGAAAGAGAAACGGAGATTGTTGTCGTCGTCCTCTTTGTTGAAGCCCCATTTCAAAACCAAGCCACTTCTTTGATGAGTTGCTCTTCACCCACGGTAAATTCGCCGTTGTCGATCAAATCTTGGATGATGTTTCGGAGAAGGAAGCACCCTTCGGTAGTGTGGCCACTATGCTTGTGGTAGCCGCACCATTCACCATGAGCATGATTTTTCAGTATCGCCTTCGGCTTGTGCCCCTCCAAAGGTTTGATCTTCCCTCTTGCCACCAAAATTTCAAATGCCTTGGCTTGGGTTACTCCTTGGAGAGGAGTGAAAACTCGGTTGTTGGTGGTACCTTTGTAGCTTTTGAGGGTCGGGCCACTTGAGCATGCTTTATCATTGAACTTTGCTTTGCTGTCGGTGAGTTCTTGCAAATGGGCTTTGAGTTCGGAAACCTCTTCCTTGTGAATTCTTTTTTCATAATCAAGACGGGCCTTGAGTTCGGAAACCTCTTCTTTGTGAATCCTCTTGTCGATATCGAAACGGGCTTGCCACAAATTGTCTTTACGGCGGGCATCCTCGACCATCCTATCCATTTGTTCCCCCATTGATTTCATTATGTTGAGTAACCCTTCGTTGGACACGAAATCATTTCCACCGTTGTTGTTGTTGCCGTTGGAAGCCATTGGACCTATTGGAAGAGCACGGTTGATCTTAGATTGGCCCCACAAACACCTTTTGGATAAAATGAATTAACCCACAAACAAAGAAAAAGACTCAACCACATAAGGAAAAAACGACTTTTTTTTTTTTTTTTTTTTTTTATTTACAAAGTCGGAAGGACGTGGTCATTTTTGGGGTTTCTAGAAAAATAGTCGAATTGTCACACTAGTATATAGACCTTCTCGCGGTCCCATATACTCATCGGATTCCACCACGCTTGTGATACCTACATGTGACGTGATTAAACTAAATTAATGTAGTAAATCATACATGCGGGGACGGATTTTTATTTTCGTCCAAAATGCCCACTTTTGGGGACGGAGTTTTATTTCGTCCATTCCAACAAGTTGGCATGTATGATTTGAAGACATTAGTTTAGGGAAATCTCGATACATGAAAAACTGACTTGAGTCACGGAGTGTTAGACCCTAGACTAGAATTGTGTGGCTTGTGCTCGGCTTGAATATGAGGCTCAAAGGTCACCCCCGGCATGTAGTCATGAACTACGCCACGGGCTGAGGTTTACCGCTTTGAAAGAGTCAAGGTCTGGTGGAGCTTGAAACTTCCTAGGACGGGCCTCGACGGGCTTGGGGTTGGACTTGTGCGACTCGATAGTGAGCAGTTGATAAGAATATGTGCATGTAGTGTGAGGTCTAACATGTGACAAAACATTTTTTTTTTCAAAGGAAATAAAAAAAAACCAAATAAGCACGTAATTTACAACTTTCGAATCACCCGTGTGACCGATAAAAATAAACAGAAAGTAAAAGAAATTGTATGCAGGCCCGGTGCCCACACACTGTCATTCTGTTCTGTTTCTGTGCACTGTTCTGTTCCTGGAATGCGCCCAGAAGAGCGCGCATTGGGTTGCCTATGCGTAAGGCGCGCGCGTTAGAGGAAGCAGGGCAGAGGCGCCCGCTTCTAGGTGAGAACCTGCAAATCAGTGGGTTCAAGGGATTGCCTTGACCCTTAATTAAGAAAACTTTCCCCTGTAGAATTTGTTAGCACAGAAACATGGAATTGAAGGACAAGAAAGGAGGCGGGCGATTCTGGTAATAAGGGTCGGACGCGCGCGCTTTAGGCCAAGAAGGCCAGAGGCGCGCGCTTCCTACCCTTTTTACCAGAATGCCCAGAAAACAGAATAAAAGAACACCAAAAATGAAAACCCAAGTTTAACCCTCTATCGTCCCCAGCGGAGTCGCCACTGTAGATACCCCGGGGAACCACGGCTTGGCTAGAGCGGTGAATTATCCCAGGATGTCTAACTTGTTTTAGATTGTTTAGAGTCGCCACCTATGTTTTTAAAGGAACATAAGAAAAACCTAGAAATAGCCTAATTTATGTACAAAACCAGAGATTCGGGAGAGAAGGGTTCGGGGGTTAGGTGACGGAGTGGAAAGTATTTAAACACCCACTCCGCCCCGCTTACGCGGGTCTTGCTACTATTGGTGTTCTAATATTTACATGTCCTTCAATTAATTAAATAGAAATTTGCTAACAATTGTGATGAGAAGAAAAGAGGAAATAAAGGGGAAATAAAATAGAATTGTTTTATTTATTTAATGATAAAGATTACATGTAACAAGTAATGTTAAAGAATTACATTAAGAGATGAAGAGAAATTAACATGGTGAATTAAAGTTAAGATTAAAATGTAGGGAGATAACCTTAACTAACTTCAATATGTGAAGTAGTCATGTTGGTCATGTACCATTAATGGAGATTGCATACATCAAGAAGAAGAAAACAAAGGAAGAAAATGGAGTTGTACCTTGAGAAAGAGGACTTGGAACCTTGACTTGAAAGTGTTGTTGTTGTAATGAAATTGTTGTAGAACAATTTGTGTAGAGTCTTGTTACTAAGAACTCTTGTTGGGAGAATTTGTGTATAATGTAGTTGGTGAATCAAGGTTGGAGTCCTAAAAAGAAGTCCAAAAAGAAGTCCAAAAAGAAGTCCAAAAAGAAGTAGAGAAGAGATCCCCTCCAATGATGGATTGGAGGGGTTTTTATAGTTGAAAGGGGATGTTTTTGGTGCCAATTCGCGGTCACAAAGAAATATTTCCCGGGTGAAATCCATGCAAAATAAGCAAGAGAGGGATTCTTGGGAGAAAATCTGTAACTGACGCCCCAGAGGCGCGCGCTTCCGGATGTACCATCGGAAGGCGCGCGCTTCTGACCTCAAAAGGCGGAGGCGCGCGGCTTTGAAAAGGCAATTTTGACAGAATGGACTAGAAAGTTAATTCTGTTATGCAGTTCAGTCCAAAACTAACGGAATCAGTTAGGAACTTAACAGAAGTAACAGAAATTAACAAAAACAAGTTAAATAAAAATACTATGCATGCAATCGGGGTGAGAGGTCCAAGGCGGGGTGTCTACACATTCATCATGTCCTTTAGAGTCCGATTTTTCCGTTCTGCAACTCCATTGGATTGTGGTGTATAAGGTGGTGTTGTTTCATGTTTTATTCCATGTTGAGCACAAATACCTTCAAAAGGAAATTCATACTCACCACCACGATCACTTCTAATGACTTTTATTTTCCGGTTAAGTTGATTTTCAACTTCATTTTTATAGAGAACAAATTTTTCTATTGCCCCATCTTTACTTTTGAGAAGATACACATAACAAAATTTTGTATTATCATCCACAAAAGTCATAAAATACTTATTGACCCCTCGTGATTGTGTTGACTTAAAGTCACATAAATCCGTGTGAACCAAATCAAGTGGTTCATTATTTCTTTCAATAGAGTGGAACGGAGGTTTTGTGAATTTTGCTTCAACACAAGTTTCACATTTATGTTTGTAGTCTATTTTACATTTTGGTATGCAATTCAAGTTAATTAATCTACGTATAGTATCATAATTAACATGTCCTAATTTACCATACCACAAATTAGAGGACTCAAGCAAGTAAGCAGAAGAATTATTCATTTCATTAATTTTTGGCTTATTAGCCATTACATTTGCAACCATACCACTAGGCTTATTAGCCATTATATTTGCTTTCACAACCGTTCCACTAAGCTTGAACATATCATCACTCACATAGCCTTTGCCTACAAACATTCCACTCTTAGACAATGTCACCATATCGGATTCAAACACAACACGAAACCCGTGCTTAACCAAAAGTGAACCGGACACTAGATTTTTGCGGATGTCGGGAACATAAAGCACATTACTAAGAGTCACCTCTTTTCCGGAAGTCATTTTGAGCACCACATTCCCTTTACCCTTCACCTCGGAGGTAGCCGAATTTCCCATAAACAATGTTTCTCCACTTTCAAAAGCTTCAAAAATACTAAACATTTCCTTGTTGGAACAAACATGTCGAGTAGCCCCGGTGTCGATCCACCATTGATTTGGGTTTGAACCCACCAAATTCACCTCGGAAATTACCACCACTAAATTCATATCGGCAACTTCATTTGTCATAACATCAACCATATAAACTTGCTTCTTAGGCTTTCTACACTCGGAGGACTTGTGGCCCGCAATACCACAATTATAGCAAGTTCCAACAAATTTCTTCTTTGAAATTCCTCCTTTAGCCTTCAAACTAGAACCTTTTCCGGACACAACTTTAGCTTTCCCTTTATTCTTGGAGCTACCACCACCATGCTCCACCACATTAGCTTTTGCCACAAGAAGGTGATTCAACTTCTTTTCCGCAACCCTATTATCTTCCTCAATACGGAGACGAATAGCAAGCGCTTCCACATCCATAGTCTTTCGCTTATGTTTTAAATAATTCTTAAAATCCTTCCAAGAGGGAGGCAACTTTTCAATAATAGAAGCCACTTGAAAGTTTTCACACATCATCATTCCCTCAGCAAGAATTTCATGAATTATAACTTGCAACTCTTCCACTTGACTCCTAACAGTTTTAGAGTCTACCATCTTGTAGTCGAGGAAACGGCCTACAATAAACTTCTTTGTACCTGCATCATCAACTTTGTACTTATGCTCCAAGGATTCCCATAACTCCTTTGCCGTCTTCTTCACACTAAACACATTATAAAGTGTATCCGACAACCCATTGAGCACATAGTTTCGGCAAAGAAACTATGAATGCTTCCAAGCATCAAGAGCGATTACGGCTTGCTGATCAGCCTCGTTTTCACCCAACACAGGCGGATCTTCCTTGAGAAACCTTGCTAAATTCAAGGTAGTCAAATAAAAGAGCATATTTTGTTGCCAACGTTTGAAATCTTGGCCAACAAACTTCTCTGGTTTCTCACTATGATGAGCCGGAACAGTTTGAACAACCACATTCCTTGAATTGGTTTCCTCACGATGCGTATCCTCCGTACGAGGAGTCTCGGAATCCTTTCCCGAACCAGTTGCAGATTTGTTAGCATTGCTCGAGTCAGTAGTCATTTCTGAAACGAAACCAAAAGCTATTAGTTACTGTTTTATTTCCCGTTTTCTGTTCAGTTTTTTTTTTCCTTTCCAGTTATGTTATCCTTCGAAGAAGGAATCGGAAATTTCTTTAAGATTGTTAGAGAAAATATGAAAAAACTAACAGAATAATATTAAAGAAAACAGAAGCAGAATTTAAATAAACTAAAACACTAAACAGAAAAATAAAACCGAGACTGTAAATTGCCCGAGTCGTGTGAAACACACTCTCCTTAAAGCAATTTCGTCCCCTCACCAAATTGTGCTTGAGGATTTGTCGGACGGTTGCTTCCCAGGATGAAACGGCGCGGACCGGAACATAAATGCACAAAGGAACGTCCGGCGAATTGATACTGAGCTTGGTCTTGATCACCACCAATGCAGAATGCAGGAGAGCAATAGAAAGAGGGATTTATCAATATGCAACAAAAGAAGATTGTAAGGGACTGTTGGTGGAACATTTCGTGTCTGTAAACTGGTGGTGTAGGCCTGTTAATATAGTACTCAAAGATAAACTGAAGGGAGGAATTAACACAGAGTTAATTGGAAGCCTAAGTGTTTCAGTTTACCAAAACTGACTAAGAAACTCAAAGGCCTGGACTGTCTAATTTTTTTTTTTTAGCAAAATGTGGGTTCGCGCGAGCAGCCCATTTCGGGGCTCCATTCGTGTCCGCAGGACGCGCTCGCACATGAGTTCGGTAGCCGGTAGGTAAATCGGGCCCTTGATTTGCACCCCTCCTGCGCACCTGTGCGCGAGAGAGAGCCTCTATGCCACACATTCATACCACTATGAAAAGCATAGTAGTATATAAACTTACCCACTTTCACATATTTTTTCAATGTGAGATAACACATTATCCCATTCCAACCCACTTACTTTGAGCCTTCATATCTCACTCATCCCTTAACCAAATTGGACAAATGAATAATCAATCTTCATGTCCTCATGTAGTAGAACACACACCCACAAACATTTTGTCATTTTGACAAATAATTCATTTAAGAAAATACTCATTATTTCCTTCAAAACACATTTTTTTTTTTCCAACAGTTGCCGCAAAGATGATAACAAACCCGGTAACAATTTAAGGGAATCGATTCGCCCTATGGAGATTCCAGTGCTGACTCTAATCTTCTCTTTCAGTCTTCTCTTGGTCCCACAGTATACACTCTGGTGCATGAATGATTTGGATTGCCGGGTGAGTGCCGACTTTGACTTAGTAATTCTAGTGGTAAGTACACTCAATCAAGTCTAAACCCTCCTGTCTCTTACCATTGTTGAATAAAATTTCAGACTTTGGATTTAATTTGGGGAAATTTTTATTTAGGGTTTAATTGGGAAAAACTGACTTAGTGTTTGAATAACACCCTAGTTCATTTTCCCCCAAATTATCGTCGAGATATTCATGATATAGAAATTAGCAAAAACTAAAAATGGGTATTAGATGGGTAGTGTTTTTTATTCTGCTTTCTTTTATTCCTTACTTTGGCTCGTTCTCATGCTGTATCCCCAACCCACTACAGGTCTTCTCTCAACAGGTGTAGGTTTCCGAGAATTTTTGATTTTGTATTGCATTCCAAGCCTTTTAGGTGCAATAGATGGTAATGAGGTGGTAATTTATTCTTGTGACAAGTCTGTGACCTTCAGATGGTGAAGCTTCATTCAGTTTGGACTGGGCTACCATGGTTGTGGCAGGGGCGGACCTACATGGTGCCTTTTGGGGGGCCGCGGCCCCCGTTTGATTTTTTTTTTTTCTTTTTTTACAAGTGCAATTTTTTTTAAAAGGTCGGAGGTATTAGTGCAATTTAGTATACTTTGGCCCCCTAAATGTGAAGTAAAAAATACACTAACATTGTTTTTGCCCCCTTACGCAATTTTTGCCCCCTTTTACAAAAAAATCCTAGGTCCGCCACTGGGTTGTGGTTCAAGTCGATATTTCTGAACTATTGCAATCTTTTAGTATTTGGAACGATAAGATTGTGAGTTTGGGATCAAAGTGTTTGTTGTTATCTTGTGAGTTCGATAGTAATTTATATCTACATATGGTTGTGGTTCAAGTCGATATTGCTGGAAATATTGCATTTTTATCAAGCTATCTGGACACACCAGGAAAGATGCTACTCCCTCTGTCCCTAAATGAGTGTCCATTTTCAAAAAAAAATTATCCCCAAATGAGTGTCCATTTTGATCATAACTTTGTCCCTAAATGTTTTTTTTCGAAAACATTTTCACCAGTCTCTTTATACTTGCAAAAACTAAATGTTTGTAAAGAGGATTACAAGATTATATATAAATTTTGCCACCAAATTATACAAAAAATTATGTCCTTTAAAATGAAATTTGGACACTCATTTAAGGACAAATGTAGTAATATTTATGGTGCTTTTAGGCTTTGAGAAGCACAAAAAGTGTAGAAACAAGAGCGGCTTAGTGAAATGGTTATGTTATAGGGGATGAAAGCGCTCAATTGAGATTTAGGGATTCAGTTTTATTTTAGGTTTAGGTGTTCCATATATTCCTTTTATCTTACTAATTTAATCAGGTTAAGGTTTCTGTACTTGTGCTATGTTGTTTTTATGTACTCTGTATGTGATTTGGTATGCCCATGGTATTGCATCTTTATCTTGGTTGTTTAGTTAACAAAAGGACCTGTAGTTTATTCTTCGTGATTAAGGTTACCTGTGCTTTTCATGGTGGGGGTTCTTATCGTTACTAAAGTCCATTGTAGATTTTGGAGTTGAGAGGCCCGCTTCTTCTTCTTCTACTCCAGAGATGTAAAGATGACAGGGTAGAGGAAGAACTCAGTGACTAGAATTGAAGTTCGCCTAAAATCGCAAAATTCATAATTAATTCATTCGGACTCGGAATCAAGTGATTCTTGGGTCTAAATTCAGTAATTTTCCATGCTCTTTCGATTGTGATTATTATTTTATGTCAACTATGAATAGTTTAGTCTCAGATTTAACATTTTCGTGGCTGCTGCAATTTGAAACGCATTGAAAGGAACCATTTTCGATAAATGATATCTAATTCTTATGGAATCAGAATTTGATGATCTTTGGGTCTAAGTTGAGTATTTTTTATTATGATTCTTATATATGATCGAGAGGTTGTTCGAGGAAAGTTCCAACTTATCATCAACATATGGAGAGAAAACAAGTGTTGTGGCACACTGGGTGAATCAGGTAACCATGCTTTTATTTACAAAAAGTTTTATTTGCAAATATTGTAATGCTCGTGTATGCTCGTTATCAATATTTCCCTCGATTCACAGCTGATCACATCCTTCAATTGGAAATTTCATGGCGGCAACAAATTTTACTGGTATGTGCTCTTGCAAATATTGTGACCTTTCTTAGTTTGCTCCCTATGCTTGTACACTGTCCTTTCTCCCCCCACCCCATAGTTTCTCTCTCTTATTTACTCTAGCTTGTTTTTACAGAGTAGATTAATTGACTTTCTAGTCAGTTAGCTCTATACTAATACCCTTCTGTATGTTTTTCTCATGATGATCAAACTGGTGCTATGTGCCCATTCACTGCTGGAGCCACAATAATGATCATGCTACGTGGATAGCTACAACTATTGTGATGGATCACTCAGTAGCTGCTAGCTGTGCAATATTACTTCTTCCAGTTATGTAATGAGAAATTGGTTTATTTTGCAATTTTGTTTTATCTGAGAATTTAGTGTAAAATGGATTTGTAAAGTAAACTATGAATGAGTAATATTTATATATGATGTGATTGGTGTTTTTCTATGTATTGTTGTAGTAGGCGCGTGTTTAGGTGAATCTTGGGGAGGGGTATAAATATATTTATTTTTTGACATTTACAACGTTTTTCTTGTAAATGTTGTCAAAGTATCTACTACAATGTTTACTAATTGTTGTCTTAGGTAGGTAGTGCAACGTTTTGAACAAACGTTGTAGAGGCAACAACGTTTTCTACAACATTTTTAAAACGTTGTCAATAACAAAGACCTATTACAATGGTGGATAACACAACGTTTCATAAAACGTTGTAGAATATGTATAACAACGTTTTTTAAACGTTGTGAAAGGGCATTTTTGTTGTAGTGCAAGAATCTATCAGTAAGTTCTCAATTGTCAATTAAACAACTAGGAACACGATCAACTACAGCGATCAAGAAACTAAAACTTACTAATAAGTTCGCAGTTGTCAATTACTAAAACACGATAAACTCCGGCGATCACCAACACCGACGACCAAACAACTGAGAACTTATCAGTAAGTTCTCATTTATCAACTTCTAATAACTAATTTTATATTCTCCTTAAAATAATTTTTGTTGTATAAACAACTAATATGTTATCAGTTATTTTTTGTTTCAAAAATACCAAGGAACATTTACTCTTGTAAACCTATTATACTCATATTCACTAATTATGAAATATTTATTATATAAATATTTAAACTGCCTAGAAAATTGGATTATGTTAATGGCGCATAAGTCTTTCTGATATGTATTTATTGAATTTCTTAATATGTGTGAAAGAATCTAAAACGACAGGTATTTTAAGACAGATGGAGTAACTTTTTGGAAATTTAAAATTTGGAGACAATCTGTAATTAATGAATCGAATATTCCCTCTTCTCATTCCTCCTGCCCCAAGATTTTCTATTGATCTTATCCCACCCACCCACCCTTCTCTCCTTTAAGAATAGTTTTTTTTTTTTTGTTGAAAGAACATATTTATAATTTATACTATACTATTTTGAAATAATAATTAGATGAAATCTGAATGCTATAACCTTTTTTTTCAAATAAAAATGAGTGGGAGGAAAGAATAAATAGTATCCGCTAGGAAAGTTTGGTTGATTTATGTATATATATATAAATAATCAAATTTATATAACATTTTTTATAGTTTATCCTTCCGAAATTTCCTCTTAAAAGCTGAATTTTTAATGTCTTATTGAACCATCTTTTTAAGAGTAATGCTATAAGTTTAAGTTTTAATGAGTGTTTATTTAGGTGAACATTCACAAATAATAAAAAAAATCAGTAATAAAAAGCATGGGAAAGAAATTTCAGAAACTAAGATATTTAATTTATATTGAAATTTAAGTTGAAATGTTTTGGGTAATAATTTGTTTATTTATAGCTAAAACAATAAACAAATGGTTTATTTGATTATTTAAAGTTTTTTCTTTTAAAAAAAGGCTATAAGATAATATATTTTTTTTTAATAGTTATGCAAATAAAATGAGACAGTTATAGTGACTATATTAATTTATTTACTGTTATTTATCAAAGTTTTTTGGTCGTGCGTTTAACGCACAGGTGTTAGACTAGTTAGTAAATAACTAGTATAACACCCGTGCGTTTAACGCACGACCAAAAACACTTTGATAAAGCACGGAAAAAAACACTCACAAGCAGGGTTTAGGGGTGGGGGTGTTTTGTTGGGATATTGACGGATATCGTCAATATCTCGTCAATGATTTTGTTGATTTGTTCCTTAATTTGTAAATATGCTTTCCTAATTAATAGAGGCTAAGTTAGGTAGAATATTTGATAGAGTTTAGATAGGGTTTGTTACCATATTTGTAGGATTAGTTGACACATTTTCCAAGAAGGATTCATATAAATCATTGTACACGGTATTGAATAATCCGAGAAATGCAATCATATTTTTCCCTTATGTTTTCAATACTCACGTTTCTTAACTTGGTACCAGAGCAACTAAGATCCAATTAACACACCATGATCGACAACATTAATTTTTGTCAACCATTGACAATTCAAAATTGATTCTCACCAATTTGTGAACTTAAAGGTGAGAATTCTGAAAAATGGGCGAACCTTAGCTTCGTTGACAGATTGACGACGGCGCCTTCAATGGTGAAGAGGGAAGAATGCCGGAGGAGCAGCATGGATGACGCCTGCCCTACACATGTGAAGCCAGTTGCCCGGACACCTGTGAGTTCAGTTTGTGGGAACACAAGGATCAAGTGGGGATGCGCAAGGGAGGAGTGCAGGTCAAACTGCTTCTTATGTATTGAGTGAACGAATCAGCAAGATCCATGTCAATGAAGCAGAAACTTCTGGAATGATGGATGCAGATCGTGCTCGTATTCTGGGCTTCACACCTGAACAATGGAGTTTTGTTACGAAACATGTGCAGACACATGGGCAGTCAGTTGATGTCACAACTGCTCACACAAGTGGTAAGGCAAATGATGAACCTTGGTTTGTTGATAGCGGAGCCAAAAGACATGTGACAGGCAATATCTATTTACTCAAATATATCCGTGCAATCAAGGCAATCAGTGTAGGATTGCCTAACGGAAACTACGTGGTGACCGTAAAGGAAGGCGATGTTGAATTCGGGACAGGGTTCACATTAAAAAATGTTTTATATGTTCCAAAGTTCAATTGCAATCTACTGTCTGTTTCTGAATTAATTCGTAATTATGATCTTTAATGCTTTTTTCTGAAAACGGTGTGTAATACAGGACCGAGTCTCGAAGATGGTTATTAGTAAAGGTGAACAAGACAATAGGCTTTATTTCTTGAGAAGAACAGCAAGTGCTAAAGCCTGCAGCGTCAAGGAACCTGAGAATTATCAGTTGTGGCACCAACGACTTAGACATCCGTCAAGCAAAGTGGTTAGTTTGTTGCCTTTTGTTAATCGGAATAGTATTACTAAGTATGTGTGTTGGATTTGCTGTCAAGCTAAACAGAGTAGAGACAATTTTTTGTCAAGTGAGAATAACTCTGTTGAAATTTTGATTTGATTCATTGTGACATTTGGGGAGATTATCGAAAGCCTGCCATGTGTGGGGCCACTTATATTTTGACCATTGTAGATGATTGCTCCCGGGTCGTGTGGGGTTATCTTGTCCGTTCTTAAAGTGATGTTTCTCATATTTTGATTTTTTTTGTCATGATAGAAAGACAGTTTAATAAGCGTATTAAAAAGGTTTGGACCGATAATGGCACGGAGTTTATGTGTCTAGCAAAGTATTTTGTTGAAAATGGCATTGAGCATCACACCACTTGCATTCGTACGTCTCAACAAAATGGTCGGGTTGAACGTAAACACCGCCATCTTTTGAACGTGTCTCGTGCATTAATGTTTCACGCCAAATTACCTGTCAAGTTTTTGGGGGGAGTGCGTTTTAGCAGCAGTACATTTAATAAATCGTACACCTTGTCTTAGTATATGCCAATACAAAATCATACTTCTAGAAATGTAGTTTTTTGTATAAATACATGCGAAAAAGTTGGTACTTTGTTCTTTTTGGCTTTGAGATGTTATATATACACATATATATGTAGGGTCGTGCTCCTGTGAGAACCTAAATATCATGAGAACCGTGAGAACGTGGATAACCTAATGTATCCAATGGTTCACTTGGATACATTGGATACATTACTTGGATACATTAGGTTCTTACCTAATGTATCCAAGTTCTCACGGTTCTCACGATATTTAAGTTTGACCCAGGAATTTTTCACAAGGAGGGCAAAATGGCATAACACATTTAAAGGGGGCAAAAATAAATACTAATGCATTTATTTTTTTAAACAAAGGGGGGCAAAGTCTAAAATATTGCACTAATACTCCAAATTTTCAAAAAAAAATACACTAGTAAATTTTTATTTTTTTTAAACAAAGGGGGCCATTGCCCCCATAGCCATAGGGTAGGTCCGCCCCTGGTACATTTTCAAGATTTTTTTTTTGTTCCAAAATGAATGTTTTTTTTAAAAAAAAAAAAAAAAACATGTCCTTGAATGTTTCTTTACCAAAAAAAAAAATCACTAGTCTCTTTATACTTTCAAAATTAAATGTTTGGGAAGAGGATTACAAGAATACATGTGAATCTTTGCCACTTATTAGTAGAGATTTTTCAAAATGTCTCTTAAACTAAAATTTAGACATTCATTTAAGGACGGAATGAGTTAGAGTTTTTTCTGAAGTGGACTTTTGAGCAGAGTTGATGTTGCCAAGAACAACTGTAGTAGGGATGTGTATATATAGAGAGAGGGATGTTAAAGATGTTCTTTTTACCCCAAAAGTATACTCTAAATCTCAATTTGCACATCTGTGCGAATTTTGTCCCAAATTCATACCTAATGTTTAAATAACTAGTGAATAACCCGTCGAAATTCGACGGGAATGATAAGGCTAATTTGTTAAGAAAAACTGATGCAAGTTATGTTCATACTGAGAGAGAGTGAAAAGATTGATATCAATCTTTGGCCCATAAAAATTTTATTTTCATTGTGATGGGTACCAAAGAAGAGATGCATCTCATAACTGGTCTTCACACAGTTGCCAACATACATTGCGCTGATTGTCGCAAGCTCTTGGAGTGGAAATACGAACAATCATAATGGAAGTGTTTTATTTAATGGGACCCACATTCACACTCACAACAACTTTCAACTCATTATTCTCTACCTCACTTTATCTCTCCTATTTCACTTTTCATACTAACAACATTTACTCCACTAACAATCTGAATCCAAGTTCATTTCATGACAAATGAGATTTAGAACACTTTCCGGTCAAGGACAAGTTTCAGTGACATCATTCAAAAGTGCCTAAAGAGTAGAGTTTGGACTGGTATCCGAGGAAGTAAATTTCACATCATGGATAGGAAAACAAAATCTACTATATAGTAGAAAAGTATAAAATGATAGTATATATTTTGAAACATATGACAGATGGAGTACGTGAAAAGTGAAATTCCATGCATTTCCATAACATGCTGTAGTACTCCTTTATAATGGATTTGACATAGTCTTCAATGAAATAATAACCAAATCATAAATGTAACGTAAACCCTTGAATAAGTGAAAAAAATAAAAGTATAATGTTGTTATTAAACAAATAGGTGTAATCATATGGTAACAAAAAGGATGCCAAGAGAGGGAGGAGTCAGAATGTGATTAACAGGGAAAAAAAATACCATATTGTAATCATGATGCCTATGTTTTCTTTGAATCTTAATTAATAGGAATAGAATCAAGCCACCAGCAATTTCCAAATCCTTTATCATAGAATCAAGCCACCAGCAATTTTCAAATCCTTTATGTTGAAGGATCTAATCCTGGTAAATGAAAATTTCAAGTGTTAGCATACATTACCCATTAGAAAAATAACACTCCCTCCGTCCTGGAAAGATAGTCTCATTTTAACTTTTTATGGTTAACAAAAATGAACTTTGACCAATCATTGGGGACGATCTAATAATTCTAGTGAAATTCTAAAAAATGTTATTGATAAATAATAATGATTTATCAATAACATTTTTTAGAATTTCATTGTAGTCATTACATTACCACCAAGAAAATAAAACATCAGTACCCGGTAACATGTAACAGAAAGATACAACGCCTGATAATGAAATAGACTATAATGGTGGTCAGCCAAGTGAGGACTCGAAAACATAATATGGTATGATCAGCAGAATGCGACCCATACTTAATTCAAACCTTCTTTCATTTTCTTTTTTTTTTTTCCAGTTCAAGCTCTTACCTTCAAAGTTTAAAGCATGTAATGGTCCTCCAAAATCTAATAATTGTCCTGCCGATGAGATGCTATAGATGATTACACTAAATAAAAACTACCTACAAGTTCAGAAATTCAGTCCTACAATCTTAGTAATCTTTAAACGAATTACTGTTACCAGCCGTATTAGTGAATCGAAATTTGCATAAAAACTTGTAAAACTTTTCAACTTTGGCATCAGTCACTGCACAAATTTAGGACATGTGGATATGAGTCAGACCTCTTTCTCGTCTCTCAACACTTTTTACGCGGACCATAATATGCAGGTCTCTAGAAACTGTTTCAGTTAAGCATCATCACATTTTCAATTTCCTCTGCCTTCACCAAGAGTGCAGGTATATTAAAATTTACCCCAAAAACGTATTCATGCAAGTGTCTTACCAATGCAACAAAAAACCGAACGACTACATTTGAGAACTTGATTGCTAAAGCATGCATGCATCCAACAAAACAATAACAATATGATTAAAGAGATTTACACTACCATTCATTTTGAGACGGAGGGAGTACAATATATTTAAAACTCAAAATGTGACTTAGTAATTTTGGAATGGATAAGTAATGGGTATTACTCCACCTGTCTCAAAATATTGTAGTTTAAAACGACTAAAACAAAAAGTATAATATTTATGTTTCAAACGACTTAAACTAAAAAGGACAATATTCATGTAACTATATTTTTTTAATATGTGTAAGAACTCTAAAACTACAAATATTTTGTAAACAACATGCTATGGCTATGGAAAGGCAACTAAATGAAATCCCAGTCACAGATGATTAAACATTTTAGCAGCATTATCCAAAATCTAAAACATTCAAAGTTTAGCATCAGAAAAAGAAGGATAACAACGTGATTATGGATAGAGAAAGGGACAAACCTTAGTCTTTGTCTCAACGGACGTCCAGCTGTTGAAGCCGAAGAGAGAGACGAACAGGAAGCCGACTTCCAAGGAACCAAGCTAGGCAATGACATCTAGGCTCGAGCACAACATCAAACTTCCCAAAAGTTTCCTTAATAGCAACAATAGATTGATCTACTTTTACATAACATTATAACCCCCCATGAGCTACACAGGAAATTAAGTTAATACATAAAGTCATACAAACTTCACCGTAAATCTTTGAGTCTGGAAAAAAAATTATCTTTGACATTACAAATAAAATCTGGAATGAGTTACATATAGAAGCTGAGTGAATGTTGAAAGAGCAAAGAACTGACAGAAAAGTTGCTCTTCCAAACTTGAAAACATTGTACATGCATATGGGAACATGAGGGGTATGCAGTTTGCCTTCATGATGCTCCATCAAGACGGCTGCAAAATTTAAATTGTAAACATATGAATTACCTTGATCTCAAACATAAGCTTATAGGATGTTGAATTAAATTTAAAACTCCTGTGGCACAAAAAGTAAAAATAAAAAATAAAAAAAAATTGGCAAGATCAATTGCTACACAATTTTTACATTAACTTTCTCAGAATTATGGTTTAGTTTCATAGAGCAATATACTAATTGTGATGTAAACATCTTGCACAGTTTTTTTTTTTTTTTTTTTTTGTTTTTTTTTTAGAACAAAACATTAGAATAGTTGAAAGTGCAAAAGTATAAATTACGGTATCCCCGTTATGCATATTAGAAAAAGTACAGACCCACTCTACTAACGTGTCCTCCACGACTTTACTTGTAGGATCAGTAGGCCGTCGTCCAGTCATGACGTATAAAATTATAAACCCCATATGAGAAAACATGAGACTTCCCATACAGATCTCCATTTAACTGGCCAACCTTTTCCTGCAGTGAAAACAAAAAAAAAAAAAAAAAAAAATGAATCCGATGAAGGAGATTCAGAATCCAAACAGCTTTGGCACACATTACCTACAACTTGCTCAAAGTATTAATGTTTATAATTTTAAGATTACCACATAACTTGTGAAAAACTTCATTATAGACCACATTAGTGGTCACATCGCTTGTTTCACCATCCTTTTCATAAATAAGAACTTTGATGCCCTTTTTGCTTGTAACTCTCGAGATTGCCACATACAACTGCCCATGACTGAATACAGGTCGAGGAAGGTAAAGCCCAACATGAGAAAGTGACTGTCCCTGACTCTTATTTAGAGTCATAGTGAAGCAAACATTCAATGGGAACTGCCTACGTTAGAATTTGATAGGGAATTTTGTCATATCTGACGGGCTCAACATCATTTTGAGCACAAACACCTTCATGCCAGCATTCTTTTCAGAAAGCATTCTTGCTTCAACTATATGTTTTCTTAGATTTGTAACTATCATTCTCGTTCTGTTGCATAATTCTAAGGCTTGATAAATGTTTCTGAGTAGCATGACTATACACCCAACTTTTAAATGTATTGAATGGTTTGGCAATCCCGAGCACTTAATTGTATTAAGAAACTCAAAAGAAAATACATCCCGTGTCCAGCAATATCTCCGTCCTCCTTGCTGATGCTATCTGAACTCATATACAACATTTCTTCACCGGGCAACAGTGACATCACATAATCATTGATAGTATCTACTATCTCATTAGTTGGTGCCAAAATTGCTCTATCTTAAAAAAATCCATCAATACTCATATTGCGTAATATGTCAGGATACGTGTTTTCAACGATAGTTGCAATACGATCAGTTGTATCTCTTATCAAAATATCATCTGGTAATTTAATGTCAACTTCTCCATCATTTTCTTCACCGACATCCCCATCTCCTACCCGTAATATCCATTCAGCAAATTTTTTGATTTCCATAGCATCAGAAGAAGAAGAGGAACCAGCCTACATTTAGATAATGAATGAGATGAAACATTTAATTACTGCAAGAGGGAAATGTAATATGTAAAGAGTTTTAAATTAGATCATTTACCTGCAATCTCATATTTTTTGTCAATTTTAGGACCTCACACGAATTCCAAAGTTTAGATGAACTGATGGCAGCATGTACAATATCATGTCGGCTTCATTTAGGCACAGCAGGAAATATTGAAATCTCCTCCAAACACAACGACTAATCCACCGAAGGGCTTATTAGAGAAACGACCATCATTAGTACGCATATTGTCCTGCAAGCTCCGGTCAAGCGCCTCGATGCAGTGCTTGTGGACCATCGAATCCTCATCCCAAATTATGAGCTTCTTTTTCTTTAGGAGACCGCACAAATCAGAACCAAGCTTAATCTTGCTGCAAGTTGAGCTTTCATCGACCTGTATGGGTATGCCAAATCTGGAGTGAGCAGTCCTACCCCTTGGGAGTAGCAATGAAGCTATACCGCTAGAAGCCACCGGAAGTACTATATCCCTCCTGCTTCGCAAGGCAGAGCACAATGTCTTCCATATAAAAGTCTTCCCCGTGCCACCATACCCATACAAAAAGATAATAAAGTTTTATGATACTACAACTTATTCCAGCTTAGAAAATAATAATAATAGTAAAAAAATAATATAATAAAACAAAAATGTTAAATATAATAAAGTTAATAATTTCATAAAAATAATAATGAATGGTATTTGAAACGTACCAAGCTTTTGTTTACAATTTATGCAATGTACCACAAGTTTATCGCATAATCCAACGTACTTTGTATTTTTGTTTCAAATAACGCATTGTACTTTTTAGTACGTTGCATTATTTGAAACAAAATTTGGAAAGTACGTTGCATTATTTGAAACAAAAATTGCATTATTTGAAATAAATTTGAAAGTACGTTGGATTATGTTGTAAACTTGTGGCACATTGCATAATTTGTAAACAAATGCTTGGTACGTTGCATTGTTTGGTGATTTTTCCTATCTTCATGATTATTATTACTCATAATATTTTGAATTTGTAGTATTCAACATACATGTCAACAATGTTAACATATCAGTTTTCAACAAACATTATTCACGTTAAGTTATGTGGCTAAATTTTGTTAGGTTATTAGCGAATTTGCTAATGGAGTAAGCACATGTTAAAAAATGATAAAGTTCAATAAGAACATTTTGAAATAACAAAAACATATTTCAATGGGAATATTTTTAAAATAGCTAAAGTTTAGTGACAAAAATATAATTTCTAGAAAAATCAAGGAATGAACACGAACAACCAGCACGAAGAGCAACCATGGTGGTGAGGATAATGTTATCACTTATAATTAATTTTTATTTGCAAGTATTTATCTTTAATTGTATTATACTCACTCCGTCCCGGTTTAATGTTCTTAGTTTGATTTTGCACGCTTATTAAGGAACTAAGGCAAACTTAGGTCACTAATAGCAGTGTAGGGAGAATAGCAAATGGGTTATAAGTAGATAGGTAAGTGATGGTTACTTTGAATTTATATTTTCGGATTTGAATATGAAAAATATCTCCAATGTAAATTATGGAAAGTACGCGGAGTGGAGGGCTGTTTTATCAATTTTGTTGATAAAAACCATTGAAATTCGTGTGTGGTTCTTAATTGACTAATTCCTAATTCGTGTGTGGTATTGACTAATTCCTAAGAATGTTACCAAAATATGGCAATTAAAAAATTATTATTTGATTTCCTTAATTCTCTTATTTGTAGATTAATTAAGGTTTCATAGATACTCGCCTAAATTTGTGAGTTGATTAAATACAAACTAAAAATAAACTAAAATATACAGGAAGTTAATTGAGAGTAAGTAACTTTGAATCAAGAAAGGGCTTGGCTAGGATATATATTCGCACTAATTAACTACGATACCGGTAAATTTCAAAGGGAACACATGACGATGCTTTTGGGGAATAGTTGTTTGCATAGTGTTAGGATTAGATATCTATAAATTGTTAAGTTTCATAGTGTTATGATAATCAATAACTTTATCTTTTACCTTTCAAAAAAAAAAGAGCTTAATATGTTGTGTTCGAACAAAAAATAATAATTAACCTGTTTGTGTTTATTTTTTAATGCATAGTCCGTTAGTATTTAATATGTTATTTTAAATTGATAATAATTAAATTGTTGATCTTAGATTAGAAAAAAATAATAAGTTAAATCTGAAAATTCACATGTGAAAATGAGTGTAAATATCTTTTCAGATTTTAAAATAGGTAATCTCATCATAACTTAAATAAATCTTAATGAGTCATTTAATACTACCAAAATGAGATACCTAGGATCTGTTTAAAATTATAATGTCATTTAAGCATAACGTGAAGCCTATAAACATGTTTTGATCATGAAAGTGTTTTGGATGTTTCGTTACCAAGGTTGTCTTGAAATAGCCCATGTAGCTAATTTCGACACGCATTACATGAAATAGCCTATGTACCTTATTTTAATGGAAATAAAAAATCATTAATAAATATTTAAAGTTACAATCGTAAATGGGAGAACACTTGCACAACAAAAAAAAAGTGAAAATAGAATTGAATTTCTAATGATTTCCTTGCTTGGTGTCGACAAGAGTAATGCGCGCTTGATCTTTATAGTTGAGAAAAAGGAGAATGTGTCCATGAGCTAATCGAAAGATAAAAGATTAATTATTAATAATCCTTCAGTAATTTAGAAATATGAATAACTAATTTTAGATACTTATGGAAAGCAAAATAAAATAATGGCTATTCCTATCCCAAGACACTTTTCATCTTGTTATACACACTTCTGAACGAATCTCCGAAGGGAGGGGGTTTGACTTTCTTATGTCTAACCTTTCGCTTCAGTCGGCTGTTAACTGATTGGTTGTAGGTTCGAATATAGAATGTAACATTATATATTAGGAAGAACCAAAATTAAAATTAAGATATTTATTATAGTGGATAAATATAGACATATTATTTTTACTTTGTTAACCAACGTATATTTGATTAAATGACATCAAGCTCCATCTCCAATTTTTTTGTATCTTGTCTTGTTCATGTAGTATCTTGATACCTCATGTGACCATAGATGCCAAACTGCACGATAAAACACTTAGAAAGAAAATAAGAATAAAAAATGATCAAAAGCAAAAATAAAATATAAATATAAACACTCTATTTTCCTAAACAATAACCATAACCAGAACTAATAAGTACTAACTATTAAAATCAAAACCACATAAATAAATAAATAAATAAATAACAAAAAAAAACAAATTGGAAATGAATCAATACCAAGATGGGAGTTTTTGGCCAAAAACTGTTAAGCAAACAAAATATAAGCAAGGGTTGGGATTAGATATGTGTAGCTATCTTACTAAGAAAAAAAATATTGGACACGAAAGCCCCATAAACCAAAACTGAAGTAAATGCAAAAAAAAAGAATAGCAGAAAGTAATTAAATTATAAATTCAAATCATAATCCAAAGAAGAACAATTAAAAACCAAAATAAAGTTTTATAGAAGTCAAGATGTAAAGTGTCAAAAAATAAACATCAAAAAAAAAAAAGAGTAGAAATAGGAAAATTAAATACTTATTAATTCTTTATATTAGAAATATCTTTCATGCCAGATTCATGATCTGATTTTCAATCTTCATGATCTCTATAGATCATACAGCTATATAAATAAAAGAAAATAAAAAGATGTCAATAGGATTTTTAATAGAAGAGACATTCATGAATGTGGCAAATATTAAGTTGTATGAACAAACTAATGGTGTGCATGGTTATGAACTTTTCTTTACATTCTTTTAGCAAATAGAATGTTAATAACACTAACATTACCTAATAATGATTAACCCTTCTTCTGCACTCCAATATGCAACACAAAAACACTGAAAGCAAATGTTGGAAGATAAAAGAAATAAGAAATTACATTGAGAGAAAGAACATGATTTTTTTAAAATTACCTTAATACGACTGAAAAGAAAACTAAATTGAGATGAATGTGAGGAAAGAAAGTGAATGCAATGAAGAAAGTTCATTATTAGTATAAAATTTATAATCTGTATAGATTAAATGAAAATCAATTAAGTCCTAATTTTGATTGGGTTTTGATTTCAAATAACTTTAAATTTTTGTAGTTAAATCAGGATAAGAATGAAAGTTATTTAGATTGAATTGAAAATTCAAATACTAATTTTAAATATGGGATTAAATTAGGATATTAGTGAAAACTTTAAATCATTTCCTTAAATGATGGAAACGACAAAATTAGAGGCCACAATTATCGGATTCAGAACCGTTTGAAATTATAATAGCTGAAAATGAACATGGTAATATATAAAAAGAGTACTAAAAAAATAACAAAAATTCACCATTTGATCCATTAAATCTCAAACAAACTAATATCAGAAAACTCTTAGCATCAAATTATACATTTACCTATGATACACATTGGTTTTTTTTTAACTGTCTTTAAAGGATGAAATACATCATTAACCTCGTCTTTAGTTCTAAATTTCTTGTAGATAAAAGTAATCTATATTATATATGAAAGCAGAAGAATTCTGAGCCTTCACAAAATTCCACGTGGCATTATGACGTGGAAAGCCACGTGGAATTTTTCTATTGGCCAGCCCATTCTTCAGGCTTCTAAAAAAAAAAAAAAAAAAAAACTTTACCTTATTAATGCTAAAAGTCTGATGAATTGAATGGTGATAAGATAAAATTTCAGTTTAAAAAAAAAAAAAACCTAATTATAGCACAAATTAATTACCTTAATTAACATGTTTTGCATTAGTGAAATTCGATTACAGTTTGGTAACAATTTTAATCTATTTAGCGTGCATATTACCTTTAAAAATTCTATTTTTATTATCATTTTTCATCTAGGTTTTGAATTTTAATGCTTAATTACTTTTATCTACAAGAAATTTAGAACTAAAGACGAGGTTAATGATGTATTTCATCCTTTAAAGACAGTTAAAAAAAAACCAATGTGTATCATAGGTAAATGTATAATTTGATGCTAAGAGTTTTCTGATATTAGTTTGTTTGAGATTTAATGGATCAAATGGTGAATTTTTGTTATTTTTTTAGTACTCTTTTTATATATTACCATGTTCATTTTCAGCTATTATAATTTCAAACGGTTTTGAATCCGATAATTGTGGCCTCTAATTTTGTCGTTTCCATCATTTAAGGAAATGATTTAAAGTTTTCACTAATATCCTAATTTAATCCCATATTTAAAATTAGTATTTGAATTTTCAATTCAATCTAAATAACTTTCATTCTTATCCTGATTTAACTACAAAAATTTAAAGTTATTTGAAATCAAAACCCAATCAAAATTAGGACTTAATTGATTTTCATTTAATCTATACAGATTATAAATTTTATACTAATAATGAACTTTCTTCATTGCATTCACTTTCTTTCCTCACATTCATCTCAATTTAGTTTTCTTTTCAGTCGTATTAAGGTAATTTTAAAAAAATCATGTTCTTTCTCTCAATGTAATTTCTTATTTCTTTTATCTTCCAACATTTGCTTTCAGTGTTTTTGTGTTGCATATTGGAGTGCAGAAGAAGGGTTAATCATTATTAGGTAATGTTAGTGTTATTAACATTCTATTTGCTAAAAGAATGTAAAGAAAAGTTCATAACCATGCACACCATTAGTTTGTTCATACAACTTAATATTTGCCACATTCATGAATGTCTCTTCTATTAAAAATCCTATTGACATCTTTTTATTTTCTTTTATTTATATAGCTGTATGATCTATAGAGATCATGAAGATTGAAAATCAGATCATGAATCTGGCATGAAAGATATTTCTAATATAAAGAATTAATAAGTATTTAATTTTCCTATTTCTACTCTTTTTTTTTTTGATGTTTATTTTTTGACACTTTACATCTTGACTTCTATAAAACTTTATTTTGGTTTTTAATTGTTCTTCTTTGGATTATGATTTGAATTTATAATTTAATTACTTTCTGCTATTCTTTTTTTTTGCATTTACTTCAGTTTTGGTTTATGGGGCTTTCGTGTCCAATATTTTTTTTCTTAGTAAGATAGCTACATATATCTAATCTCAACCCTTGCTTATATTTTGTTTGCTTAACAGTTTTTGGCCAAAAACTCCCATCTTGGTATTGATTCATTTCCAATTTTTTTTTTTTGTTATTTATTTATTTATGTGGTTTTGATTTTAATAGTTAGTACTTATTAGTTCTGGTTATGGTTATTGTTTAGGAAAATAGAGTGTTTATATTTATATTTTATTTTTGCTTTTGATCATTTTTTATTCTTATTTTCTTTCTAAGTGTTTTATCGTGCAGTTTGGCATCTATGGTCACATGAGGTATCAAGATACTACATGTACAAGACAAGATACAAAAAAAATGGAGATGGAGCTTGATGTCATTTAATCAAATATACGTTGGTTAACAAAGTGAAAATAATATGTCTATATTTATCCACTATAATAAATATCTTAATTTTAATTTTGGTTCTTCCTAATATATAATGTTACATTCTATATTCGAACCTACAACCAATCAGTTAACAGCCGACTGAAGCGAAAGGTTAGACATAAGAAAGTCAAACCCCCTCCCTTCGGGGATTCGTTCAGAAGTGTGTATAACAAGATGAAAAGTGTCTTGGGATAGGAATAGCCATTATTTTATTTTGCTTTCCATAAGTATCTAAAATTAGTTATTCATATTTCTAAATTACTGAAGGATTATTAATAATTTAATCTTTTATCTTTCGATTAGCTCATGGACACATTCTCCTTTTTCTCAACTATAAAGATCAAGCGCGCATTACTCTTGTCGACACCAAGCAAGGAAATCATTAGAAATTCAATTCTATTTTCACTTTTTTTTTGTTGTGCAAGTGTTCTCCCATTTACGATTGTAACTTTAAATATTTATTAATGATTTTTTATTTCCATTAAAATAAGGTACATAGGCTATTTCATGTAATGCGTGTCGAAATTAGCTACATGGGCTATTTCAAGACAACCTTGGTAACGAAACATCCAAAACACTTTCATGATCAAAACATGTTTATAGGCTTCACGTTATGCTTAAATGACATTATAATTTTAAACAGATCCTAGGTATCTCATTTTGGTAGTATTAAATGACTCATTAAGATTTATTTAAGTTATGATGAGATTACCTATTTTAAAATCTGAAAAGATATTTACACTCATTTTCACATGTGAATTTTCAGATTTAACTTATTATTTTTTTCTAATCTAAGATCAACAATTTAATTATTATCAATTTAAAATAACATATTAAATACTAACGGACTATGCATTAAAAAATAAACACAAACAGGTTAATTATTATTTTTTGTTCGAACACAACATATTAAGCTCTTTTTTTTTTGAAAGGTAAAAGATAAAGTTATTGATTATCATAACACTATGAAACTTAACAATTTATAGATATCTAATCCTAACACTATGCAAACAACTATTCCCCAAAAGCATCGTCATGTGTTCCCTTTGAAATTTACCGGTATCGTAGTTAATTAGTGCGAATATATATCCTAGCCAAGCCCTTTCTTGATTCAAAGTTACTTACTCTCAATTAACTTCCTGTATATTTTAGTTTATTTTTAGTTTGTATTTAATCAACTCACAAATTTAGGCGAGTATCTATGAAACCTTAATTAATCTACAAATAAGAGAATTAAGGAAATCAAATAATAATTTTTTAATTGCCATATTTTGGTAACATTCTTAGGAATTAGTCAATACCACACACGAATTAGGAATTAGTCAATTAAGAACCACACACGAATTTCAATGGTTTTTATCAACAAAATTGATAAAACAGCCCTCCACTCCGCGTACTTTCCATAATTTACATTGGAGATATTTTTCATATTCAAATCCGAAAATATAAATTCAAAGTAACCATCACTTACCTATCTACTTATAACCCATTTGCTATTCTCCCTACACTGCTATTAGTGACCTAAGTTTGCCTTAGTTCCTTAATAAGCGTGCAAAATCAAACTAAGAACATTAAACCGGGACGGAGTGAGTATAATACAATTAAAGATAAATACTTGCAAATAAAAATTAATTATAAGTGATAACATTATCCTCACCACCATGGTTGCTCTTCGTGCTGGTTGTTCGTGTTCATTCCTTGATTTTTCTAGAAATTATATTTTTGTCACTAAACTTTAGCTATTTTAAAAATATTCCCATTGAAATATGTTTTTGTTATTTCAAAATGTTCTTATTGAACTTTATCATTTTTTAACATGTGCTTACTCCATTAGCAAATTCGCTAATAACCTAACAAAATTTAGCCACATAACTTAACGTGAATAATGTTTGTTGAAAACTGATATGTTAACATTGTTGACATGTATGTTGAATACTACAAATTCAAAATATTATGAGTAATAATAATCATGAAGATAGGAAAAATCACCAAACAATGCAACGTACCAAGCATTTGTTTACAAATTATGCAATGTGCCACAAGTTTACAACATAATCCAACGTACTTTCAAATTTATTTCAAATAATGCAATTTTTGTTTCAAATAATGCAACGTACTTTCCAAATTTTGTTTCAAATAATGCAACGTACTAAAAAGTACAATGCGTTATTTGAAACAAAAATACAAAGTACGTTGGATTATGCGATAAACTTGTGGTACATTGCATAAATTGTAAACAAAAGCTTGGTACGTTTCAAATACCATTCATTATTATTTTTATGAAATTATTAACTTTATTATATTTAACATTTTTGTTTTATTATATTATTTTTTTACTATTATTATTATTTTCTAAGCTGGAATAAGTTGTAGTATCATAAAACTTTATTATCTTTTTGTATGGGTATGGTGGCACGGGGAAGACTTTTATATGGAAGACATTGTGCTCTGCCTTGCGAAGCAGGAGGGATATAGTACTTCCGGTGGCTTCTAGCGGTATAGCTTCATTGCTACTCCCAAGGGGTAGGACTGCTCACTCCAGATTTGGCATACCCATACAGGTCGATGAAAGCTCAACTTGCAGCAAGATTAAGCTTGGTTCTGATTTGTGCGGTCTCCTAAAGAAAAAGAAGCTCATAATTTGGGATGAGGATTCGATGGTCCACAAGCACTGCATCGAGGCGCTTGACCGGAGCTTGCAGGACAATATGCGTACTAATGATGGTCGTTTCTCTAATAAGCCCTTCGGTGGATTAGTCGTTGTGTTTGGAGGAGATTTCAATATTTCCTGCTGTGCCTAAATGAAGCCGACATGATATTGTACATGCTGCCATCAGTTCATCTAAACTTTGGAATTCGTGTGAGGTCCTAAAATTGACAAAAAATATGAGATTGCAGGTAAATGATCTAATTTAAAACTCTTTACATATTACATTTCCCTCTTGCAGTAATTAAATGTTTCATCTCATTCATTATCTAAATGTAGGCTGGTTCCTCTTCTTCTTCTGATGCTATGGAAATCAAAAAATTTGCTGAATGGATATTACGGGTAGGAGATGGGGATGTCGGTGAAGAAAATGATGGAGAAGTTGACATTAAATTACCAGATGATATTTTGATAAGAGATACAACTGATCGTATTGCAACTATCGTTGAAAACACGTATCCTGACATATTACGCAATATGAGTATTGATGGATTTTTTTAAGATAGAGCAATTTTGGCACCAACTAATGAGATAGTAGATACTATCAATGATTATGTGATGTCACTGTTGCCCGGTGAAGAAATGTTGTATATGAGTTCAGATAGCATCAGCAAGGAGGACGGAGATATTGCTGGACACGGGATGTATTTTCTTTTGAGTTTCTTAATACAATTAAGTGCTCGGGATTGCCAAACCATTCAATACATTTAAAAGTTGGGTGTATAGTCATGCTACTCAGAAACATTTATCAAGCCTTAGAATTATGCAACAGAACGAGAATGATAGTTACAAATCTAAGAAAACATATAGTTGAAGCAAGAATGCTTTCTGAAAAGAATGCTGGCATGAAGGTGTTTGTGCTCAAAATGATGTTGAGCCCGTCAGATATGACAAAATTCCCTATCAAATTCTAACGTAGGCAGTTCCCATTGAATGTTTGCTTCACTATGACTCTAAATAAGAGTCAGGGACAGTCACTTTCTCATGTTGGGCTTTACCTTCCTCGACCTGTATTCAGTCATGGGCAGTTGTATGTGGCAATCTCGAGAGTTACAAGCAAAAAGGGCATCAAAGTTCTTATTTATGAAAAGGATGGTGAAACAAGCGATGTGACCACTAATGTGGTCTATAATGAAGTTTTTCACAAGTTATGTGGTAATCTTAAAATTGTAGGTAATGTGTGCCAAAGCTGTTTGGATTCTGAATCTCCTTCATCGGATTCATTTTTTTTAATTTTTTTTTTGTTGTCACTGCAGGAAAAGGTTGGCCAGTTAAATGGAGAGCTGTATGGGAAGTCTCATGTTTTCTCATATGGGGTTTATAATTTTATACGTCATGACTGGACGACGGCCTACTAATCCTACAAGTAAAGTCGTGGAGGACACGTTAGTAGAGTGGGTCTGTACTTTTTCTAATATGCATAACGGGGATACCGTAATTTATACTTTTGCACTTTCAACTATTCTAATGTTTTGTTCTAAAAAAAAAACAAAAAAAAACACTGTGCAAGATGTTTACATCACAATTAGTATATTGCTCTATGAAACTAAACCATAATTCTGAGAAAGTTAATGTAAAAATTGTGTAGCAATTGATCTTGCCAATTTTTTTTTTTTTTTTTTTTTTACTTTTTGTGCCACAGGAGTTTTAAATTTAATTCAACATCCTATAAGCTTATGTTTGAGATCAAGGTAATTCATATGTTTACAATTTAAATTTTGCAGCCATCTTGATGGAGCATCATGAAGGCAAACTGCATACCCCTCATGTTCCCATATGCATGTACAATGTTTTCAAGTTTGGAAGAGCAACTTTTCTGTCAGTTCTTTGCTCTTTCAACATTCACTCAGCTTCTATATGTAACTCATTCCAGATTTTATTTGTAATGTCAAAGATAATTTTTTTTCCAGACTCAAAGATTTACGGTGAAGTTTGTATGACTTTATGTATTAACTTAATTTCCTGTGTAGCTCATGGGGGGTTTATAATGTTATGTAAAAGTAGATCAATCTATTGTTGCTATTAAGGAAACTTTTGGGAAGTTTGATGTTGTGCTCGAGCCTAGATGTCATTGCCTAGCTTGGTTCCTTGGAAGTCGGCTTCCTGTTCGTCTCTCTCTTCGGCTTCAACAGCTGGACGTCCGTTGAGACAAAGACTAAGGTTTGTCCCCTTTCTCTATCCATAATCACGTTGTTATCCTTCTGTTTCTGATGCTAAACTTTGAACGTTTTAGATTTTGGGATAATGCTGCTAAAATGTTTAATCATCTGTGACTGGGATTTCATTTAGTTGCCTTTCCATAGCCATAGCATGTTGTTTACAAAATATTTGTAGTTTTAGAGTTCTTACACATATTAAAAAAATATAGTTACATGAATATTGTCCTTTTTAGTTTAAGTCGTTTTGAAACATAAATATTATACTTTTTGTTTTAGTCGTTTTAAACTACAATATTTTGAGACAGGTGGAGTAATACCCATTACTTATCCATTCCAAAATTACTAAGTCACATTTTGAGTTTTAAATATATTGTACTCCCTCCGTCTCAAAATGAATGGTAGTGTAAATCTCTTTAATCATATTGTTATTGTTTTGTTGAATGCATGCATGCTTTAGCAATCAAGTTCTCAAATGTAGTCGTTCGGTTTTTTGTTGCATTGGTAAGACACTTGCATGAATACGTTTTTGGGGTAAATTTTAATATACCTGCACTCTTGGTGAAGGCAGAGGAAATTGAAAATGTGATGATGCTTAACTGAAACAGTTTCTAGAGACCTGCATATTATGGTCTGCGTAAAAAGTGTTGAGAGACGAGAAAGAGGTCTGACTCATATCCACATGTCCTAAATTTGTGCAGTGACTGATGCCAAGTTGAAAAGTTTTACAAGTTTTTATGCAAATTTCGATTCACTAATACGGCTGGTAACAGTAATTCGTTTAAAGATTACTAAGATTGTAGGACTGAATTTCTGAACTTGTAGGTAGTTTTATTTAGTGTAATCATCTATAGCAGCTCATCGGCAGGACAATTATTAGATTTTGGAGGACCATTACATGCTTTAAACTTTGAAGGTAAGAGCTTGAACTGGAAAAAAAAAATAAAAAATGAAAGAAGGTTTGAATTAAGTATGGGTCGCATTCTGTTGATCATACCATATTATGTTTTCGAGTCCTCACTTGGCTGACCACCATTATAGTCTATTTCATTATCAGGCGTTGTATCTTTCTGTTACATGTTACCGGGTACTGATGTTTTATTTTCTTGGTGGTAATGTAATGACTACAATGAAATTCTAAAAAATGTTATTGATAAATCATTATTATTTATCAATAACATTTTTTAGAATTTCACTAGAATTATTAGATCGTCCCCAATGATTGGTCAAAGTTCATTTTTGTTAACCATAAAAAGTTAAAATGAGACTATCTTTCCAGGACGGAGGGAGTGTTATTTTTCTAATGGGTAATGTATGCTAACACTTGAAATTTTCATTTACCAGGATTAGATCCTTCAACATAAAGGATTTGAAAATTGCTGGTGGCTTGATTCTATGATAAAGGATTTGGAAATTGCTGGTGGCTTGATTCTATTCCTATTAATTAAGATTCAAAGAAAACATAGGCATCATGATTACAATATGGTATTTTTTTTCCCTGTTAATCACATTCTGACTCCCTCCCTCTCTTGGCATCCTTTTTGTTACCATATGATTACACCTATTTGTTTAATAACAACATTATACTTTTATTTTTTTCACTTATTCAAGGGTTTACGTTACATTTATGATTTGGTTATTATTTCATTGAAGACTATGTCAAATCCATTATAAAGGAGTACTACAGCATGTTATGGAAATGCATGGAATTTCACTTTTCACGTACTCCATCTGTCATATGTTTCAAAATATATACTATCATTTTATACTTTTCTACTATATAGTAGATTTTGTTATTCCTATCCATGATGTGAAATTTACTTCCTCGGATACCAGTCCAAACTCTACTCTTTAGGCACTTTTGAATGATGTCACTGAAACTTGTCCTTGACCGGAAAGTGTTCTAAATCTCATTTGTCATAAAATGAACTTGGATTCAGATTGTTAGTGGAGTAAATGTTGTTAGTATGAAAAGTGAAATAGGAGAGATAAAGTGAGGTAGAGAATAATGAGTTGAAAGTTGTTGTGAGTGTGAATGTGGGTCCCATTAAATAAAACACTTCCATTATGATTGTTCATATTTCCAGTCCAAGAGCTTGCGACAATCAGCGCAATGTATGTTGGCAACTGTGTGAAGACCAGTTATGAGATGCCTCTCTTCTTTGGTACCCATCACAATGAAAATAAAATTTTTATGGGCCAAAGATTGATATCAATCTTTTCACTCTCTCTCAGTATGAACATAACTTGCATCAGTTTTTCTTAACAAATTAGCCTTATCATTCCCGTCGAATTTCGACGGGTTATTCACTAGTTAAGCATTAAAATTCAAAACCTAGATGAAAAATGATAATAAAAATAGAATTTTTAAAGGTAATATGCACGCTAAATAGATTAAAATTGTTACCAAACTGTAATCGAATTTCACTAATGCAAAACATGTTAATTAAGGTAATTAATTTGTGCTATAATTAGGGTTTTTTTTTTTAAACTGAAATTTTATCTTATCACCATTCAATTCATCAGACTTTTAGCATTAATAAGGTAAAGATTTTTTTTTTTTTTTTTTTAGAAGCCTGAAGAATGGGCTGGCCAATAGAAAAATTCCACGTGGCTTTCCACGTCATAATGCCACGTGGAATTTTGTGAAGGCTCAGAATTCTTCTGCTTTCATATATAATATAGATTCTACTTTACCTCCTGAATTCTAACGAATGTTAAAAATCCGAACATCTTTCACATGAATTACCAATCATGTGACATGCACATCTTTAGCATGTGCATGTCACATGATTGGTAATTCAGTCATTGTCATTTTAGCTTTTAGTTTCCTTTTAATTTAATTTTCTCACTGTTACATTTACAATAAATTTTATAAAGTATTTATTATATAAAAATAAGAAAAATTATGATGTCGAACATAGAATAAAAAATTTATTTTATTTAATAAATATATACTCTCTCTGTCCCGGTAAAAGCGTCAGCAACTTTTGGGACAGAGAGAATAAGAAAAGGTAGTATGTGTGTGGTAGAAAATGAAAAGAGAGAACGAGTGAAGTAAATAGTAGCGTTGGTTGAATAAATGAGTGGTGGAAAATAAAGAGAGAACGAGTGTGGTTAAATGATGGGGTTGGTTGAATATAAATATATTTTTAAAAAAATTATTTTGGGCAGTGTCACTTGTGCTGGGACGGACCAAAAAGGAATGTCACTTGTGCTGGGATGGAAGGAGTATATTTTAAACATAATATCAAAAAAGTCTTCTTCTAAATTAATTTTAGATATAATATGCTAATAATATACTTGTGCATATAATGTCCCTGCACAAGTGAGACTAACTTCCTTTTTAAGTCCGCCTCACCACAAGTGAGACTTCCCAAAATGGAAATATTTTAATATATTTATATTCAACCAACCCCACAATTTAACCCCTCTCATTCTCTCTCTTCATTTTTTACCACTCAATTTATTCAACCAACACTACTATTTACCATACTCATTATCTCTCTTTATTTTCTACCACACAAAGACTACATTTTTCTTAATTATTGTGCCCCACAAGTTGTGCGACGGAGAGAGTATCTTTTAAATATAACATCAAAAAAAAAATCATCTCCTAAATAATTTTCTAAGGAAAAGGCAAAATACTTTTTTAATGACACTAAAAAAAAAAAAAAAAAAAAAGAAGGAACAATAAATAAGAAAAAGGAAAGAAAACCCAGTAAATTTATCTCTCTTTCCCATAAACCCTTCAACCCACCACCACCGTTTTCCCTCCCAATATCCTCTCATAATCACGCGTCCACCCCTTCCCCTCCTTCACCATCACTCCTCCGGCCAACCGCCCTAACCCCCTTTCCCAGATTCTGTATTTTGATGAAAACCAAATCTGGGCTTTTGATTCTTGGCTTCTTTTTTTTTTTTTTTTTTTTTTCTGAATTCTGATCTAGATTTTTCGTTTCCCCTTCTCCCTCATCTCATCATCAAACCCAAATCTAGGTTTCTTGCCTCTTTTTTTTTTTTTTTTTTGAATTTTGATTTTTGATTTTTCTTTTGGGATAATATTGTAGTTTGATGTTAAAAGTTGATTACTTTCTTGTTATTTTGTCGGGATAAAGAACAATTCAAACTACTGAAATTGATGTTCTATTTTGATTATGACGGTGAACGACGGTGGTCGTTTGGTGGTAGTTTTGTGGTGGTGTCATGGTGGTTGCATTATGCTTAAGGCATGCTAGTTTTAATGGTCAAATGACAAATGTGCCTTTGAATTTTGGAACTAATTAAAAGATCTAAACCCCCATAAAATGACATGCACATGACTAATTTCGTTAAATTTCTAACGTTTGTTGGGAGTTAGGGTGCAAAGTGGGATTATTTTAACACGAGATACCAAAGTGAGACAAATTTCGTGCGGGAGTGCAAAGTGAAATTCAGTGTATACTTTGGGGCTAAACGTATTTTGGCCTAAAATGTTTATTAATTAACTTGGTTTTGGCCTTTTTTTTTATGGATTGTGAAGTATGTAAAACTTATGAAGAAAGAACGACATTTAAGTTCCATAATTGTGTAGTTAGTTAGAAAGAGTTGTGATAAATTTTTACTTTTAAGCAATATTTTTGAAAACTAAAACAGAAGCCACTGATATCAGCAATGCCACGTGGCAGCTTCTGGTTAAAAAAATTCCCTCCAAAACCTCTTGCTTGACATCATCAATTATATTAATTAAATTACATCTAATTAATTTAAACATTTATTGTCTGCATTAATTATTGTCTTTCTACAATTACTCCCTCTCCATTATATCTTTTAATTATTCACTTTAATCAATCAATTTACATACACCAATAACAATTGCACACATTATAATTAGACACTTTAAATCTTTTAATTACTAAATTTGTCGCGACCCGAAACCCTAGCACTATTTTATTGAATTTATTTTATTTATTTTATAATTTATGTGTGCATTTTATATTTCATAAATTTCATGTCTAGCATTTTAATTGATCAATTGTGCTAAGTGTGAAGATAGGGGAAATATTTGAAAGTGTGTTATATGGGTTATGTGTTCAAAGTAGAAGTAGAGGGTTATTTGTGAAACTTTTTAAATATCTCTTACGTACTACCTCCCTACTCCCCCTTCTCCCTCACTTCTCCTGCACACACACACACACACACACACACACACTCCCTCATTTCTCTCTTCTCCATTGTTGCAAAGAAAGGTAAGAAAAACTCCATCTCATTCTCTTTCTTTTGGTCATCTTCTACTCATCTTTTCTTAATACTCATTTTATATAAAATGTTTAGATCGTCGCTAGGATCGTTTGTAGCCAAGAAAATTCGAATTCCATTTCCTTTCATAAATTCCAGGTAAGTTGCTTTCCCCCTTTTTATGCTAAAAATGTTCATACTAGGCTTAGATGATGCTTTGATTGCTATATATTGCTTCTTGGTTGGATTTTGTGTTGATTGACATTTTATCCATTTTGTGATAATATGATATTTGGACCATTAATTGATTTGGGTTGTTTGGATGTTGTTATATAGGTCTTTTATGAGTTTATAAGTTGTTTTAGTACTTGAGTATGCTTGTTAGAAGTTGGGGTAAGAGTAGTATTTAGAAATGGGTAAGAAATTTTGATGAACCCAGTTCATCTTGCTGATTTCCGGCAGAACAGGGGTAGTGGGCGACCGCCCAAAATGGGCGTGCGGCCGCACTTTTATCTGGAAGGTTTTTGACTTGGTTGAAGGCGTTTTGGGCGACCGCACAACCCTTAGTGGGCGGCCGCACAGTGCTTACTAAAAGTTTATACTTGTTCTTTTGTGTGATTTAAGAAGGTGTTTTGGTCTAGATTTTGTGTGCTATCCTAGTCAATATTAGTGAACATTGTGGTACACTCTAGTGATAGAATTGGGTCCTTTGTGATTAAATTTGTGTTGGAAATTGATTAAGTGTTAATTGGGATTTTGGAACATCTTATTGATGTATTGTTGGTTTGACTTATCTTCATGATGATTATTTGGTATGATTCCCTACTTTGGAATCATTGGTTGTTTATTGAGCTAGTATTTTATTACTTAGCCTTTATTTGAAAGTCCAGCTGATACTTGTGTTCGAGTCAGGCAATGGATAATATTATAATGGCACGAGCCAAGTCCAGTATAGTATCGCCCATTGGTCCTTCTTTCCCCTTCTAGATGGCCTTGGTTGGGATGAGCTAGCTCCCTTTGGTGAGTATTCTAGCTAGTTGTTTGGGTTATGACTTTGTGTCATATTCCCCTTGTTACTTTATCGTTGTTACATGGCACCGGTACCGGGGTTGTTATCTTCAGCTGTTTATGCTATTACGAAGATTGATTGATTGGTTGATTTGGTTGAAGCTGCGCAGCGATTGTTCTATCCGTTTGGGAAACCTTGGCTAATATCCTTTGTTACTTGTTTATTTCCGCTGCTATCTGTTAACTGTTAATTTCTACGTGCTATGTGAATTTTATTATTGTTTATTGCATCATAACATGTCATGTAGTTGCATAAGTGGCTTATTGCGATTTATCTCACCCCCTTTCTTTTTATCTTTGTTTTTCCTTAACCCCCCCCCCAGGAGGAAAGTGATAGGACTCGTTGATCACGAGAAGGGCGTCGAGTGTGTTCGTGACTTTTTGGGCAAGTTGTTATTCGGTTTACATTGTTGTTAAATGTATAACCTTGGGGATAGTATTACCAAACTGAGATGTCATTAAGGGTAGTAATATTTTGTATTTTGGTATAAGCTTGTGGAGCTTATACTAGTTGTAATATTTTGTTGTTTAAGAATGGATTTCTAAATCTGCGTATTAAATCTTTTGGTATTAAGAGGAATTTTTATCTTCAGTATTTTGGTGTTTTATTGTTTTAAGTCGACGTCCAGCTCGCGAGCTCCCGGCCCGCTGGGTTGGGGTCGCGGCAGTTGGTATCAGAGCTATGGTTTAGCTCTAAGTTTAAGTATAGGTGGACTAGAATGACCTAGGAGGGTAGTTTTGTTCGGAGTGAGTAATGATTGGTGTTTTATGCAGATACTTGTTCAAAATGGCTAGAAGAAGGGCTGGTGAAGGTCACATTGGGGCTTCGAATCTTGAAGAGTTACGGGAAGAAAATCGTGCGATGTTTCAGGGTATGTTCGAAGCGGCTATGAAAGCCATTCATGATCAAGGGCCGAGAGAGGAACAAGCACCACCTCCACGGTATGGGTTGGAACAGTTCTTGAAATTGAAACCGATAGAGTATGATGGAGAACCTGATGTGAAAAAGGCTGAAATGTGGATAGAAGCAATGGAAAAGATCTATGATGTCTTTGGTTGTACGGGTGAAGATAGAGTTCGGTTTGCGGCCTATAAACTAGTGGGAGCTGCTGAACATTGGTGGAAGGTAATTAAGGTGAGTTGGGATGAGACTCACGTACCGTATACCTGGGAGCTGTTTGTAAGGAAATTCAAGGAGCACTTTATTCCTGTAGTTGATCAGAACCAGAAAGAGATCGAGTTTCTAAACTTGGAACAGAACTTGTTGACGGTAGCATAGTATTCGGCTAAGTTCACAGAATTAACTAGGTATTGTGGCTATCTTGTAACAACTGAAGAGCGGAAGGCAATGAGGTTTATCAGAGGCTTGAGGAAAGCTATCAGGACTCAGCTAATAGCTCAGAGGATTCAGACTTTTCAGGATGCTGTAGACTGTGCCTACTTGGTAGAGCAAGATATTGGAGAGAACAAGAGGAAAACAGAGGTAGTTAACACGGGTAAACAAGGAGGTCAGAACAGATCACAACCACAGCAACGTTTGGATAACCGAGGAAATTCAGGAAGACAGTCTCAGTTCAGAGGATAACCAATCCTAAGGAATCCTGGCACTACTCCGGGAAACCAAGGGAATCAGAATAGAAGACTTTATTCTTATTGTCAGAGGGAAGGAGATTCGGAGGATCGATGTTGGAAGAAGCAAGGGAAGTGTATTAATTGCGGTCAGTTGGGGCATTTCGTGAAAGATTGTCTGAGGTTTAAAGGTCAACCATCGGGAACAGGAGCTGGTACTTCACAGGGCCAGAAGAGAGATGCAACAGGGAAGCCTAAGGCTCAAGGAAGAGTTTTTGCTATGAACCAGCAGCAAGCTACTGATGATCCTTAAGTGATAGGAGGTATTATTTATGTGTCTAGTGTGAGCGCTTGTGCATTAGTAGATCCAGGATCATCGCATTCATACATATCTGTGCACTTTGCTTCTTTCCTAAATGCATCATCTGAGTCCTTACCTTATGTGTTAGAGGTGTCAACTCCTATGGGAGAGTGTCTGGTGACTGATAAAGTGTTTCGTGCTTGTGATGTGCTTATTTGTGGTCATGTTTTGTGTGCGGATTTGGTAGTTCTTCCGATACAAGACTTTGACGTTATTTTGGGTATGGATTGGCTGAGCAAATATCATGCTTCAGTTGATTGTCGTAAGAAGGTCGTTACTTTTTCTATTCCTTATGTGCCTAAGTTTGTTTTTGAGGCTATTCCTTTGGGTAAAAATAATCGTATAATTTCTTATGTGAAAGCGAGGAGGTTGTTGCATCGTGGTTGTGAGGGTTATTTGGCGAGTGTGCTAGATACCAAGAAAGAATCACTTGGGTTAGAGAGTGTTCGGATAGTTAGAGAATTTCCTGATGTCTCTCTTTAGAGTACAGTATGCCACCCTATCGAGAGATAGAGTTCTGTATAGATCTATTACCAGGTACAGCTCCGATCTCGAAGGCACCTTATAGAATGGCTCCAGTAGAGTTGAAAGAACTGAAGGTTCAGTTACAGGATTTGCTTGATAGAGGATTTATTCGACCTAGTGTTTCACCGTGGGGAGCACCGGTTTTGTTTGTAAGGAAGAAAGACGGTTCGTTGAGGTTGTGCATTGATTACAGAAAGTTGAATCAGGTAACGGTGAAGAACAAATATCCTCTACCGCATATTGATGATTTATTCGATCAACTTCAAGGGTCAGTGGTACTTTCTAAACTTGATTTGAGGAATGGGTGCCATCAATTGAAAATTCGATCGGAGGATATTCCGAAGACTGCTTTTCGCACCCAGTATGGTCACTATGATTTCTTAGTTATGCCGTTTGGGTTGACTAATGCACCTGCCGTGTTTATGGACTTGATGAACAGAATTTTCCATCCTTATCTTGATACGTTCGTGGTGATCTTCATTGATGATATACTTGTCTATTCTAAATCTCGAGAGGAGCACGATCAACATCTGAGGACAGTTTTATCAGTACTCGCAAAAGAACAGCTATTCGCGAAGTTTAGTAAGTGTGAATTTTGGCTCAAAAAAGTTTCATTTCTGGGTCATGTTATTTCTAAAGATGGGATTTCTGTGGATCCTTCGAAGATAGAAGCTATTGTTGATTGGAAGCGAACAGAAACAGTGACTGAGATCAGGGGTTTTCTGGGGTTAGCAGGGTATTACAGGAGGTTTATAGAAGGGTTTTCACGGATTGCTACACCGATGACTCAGTTGACCCGAAAGAATGTTCCGTTTGAGTGGACCGAAAAATGTAACAACAGTTTTGAAGAGTTGAAGAAGAGGTTGACTACTGCACCGATTTTAGCATTGCCTAATGGGAGCGATGACCTAGTGATTTATAGTGATGCATCGAAGGAAGGCTTGGGTTGTGTTTTAATGCAGAATGGGAAAGTTATCGCGTATGCTTCGAGGAAGTTAAGTCCGAGTGAACAGAATTATCCTACTCACGACATGGAATTGGCAGCTATTGTATTTACTCTTCATAAGTGGAAGCATTACCTTTACGGGGCAAAAATTTGAGATTTTCACGGATCACAAGAGTTTGAAGTATCTTTTCTCCCAGAAGGAACTTAATAACCGACAGCGCAGATGGATGGAACTTTTGAAGGACTATGATTGTAAAATATCTTATCATCCGGGAAAGGCGAATGTTGTAGCTGATGCGATTAGTAGAAAATCTTATGTGGCTTCGATGATGGTTCGAGAGTGGAAAATGCTTGAGGATGTTCGAGACTGGTGTCCTCGTGAATCGAGACATGGGGCTATTTTTGCGAACATTAGGGTATCTCCAAACCTAATTCAGAGAATGAAGGAAGCTCAGAAAGAAGATCTAGAGTTAGTGAAAATAATGGGTAAAATGAAAGAGAAGAACTTCGAGGATTTTTCTATCAGTTCGAATGGAGTGTTAACCTTTCGTGGACGTTTGTGTGTGCCCGATGTTAATGGTATAAAGAGGCAAGTTTTAGATGAGGGTTATAAATCGAGATATACTATTCATCCCGGTAGTACGAAGATGTACCAAAATCTGAAGCAACATTTCTGGTGGAACAACATGAAGAGGGAAATAGCTGAGTATGTATCGAAGTGTTTAACTTGTCAGCAGGTCAAAGCTGAGCATCAGAGACCGGCAGGACTACTTCAGCCATTAGAGATTCCGGAGTGGAAATGGGAACATGTGACTATGGATTTTGTTACGGGACTACCTCGTAGCCGTAGGAAGTATGACAGTGTTTGGGTTATCGTGGATAGACTGACCAAGTCTGCTCATTTATTACCGATTGATATTAGATACTCGATGGAAAAGCTTGCGACCCTTTATATTAATGAGATTGTGAAATTACATGGGGTTCCGGTTAGCATTGTATCAGATCGTGATCCGCGGTTTACTTCTAGGTTCTGGAAAGCGTTACAGGCAGCTTTGGGTGCAGATTTGAGATTCAGTACAGCTTTTCACCCTCAGACTGACGGTCAATCCGAGAGGACTATTCAGATTCTAGAAGATATGTTACGAGCTTGTTCGGTAGACTTTTCTGATTCTTGGGATACGCATTTACCTTTAGTGGAATTCTCTTATAATAACAGTTATCAGGCTAGCATCGAGATGGCTCCTTATGAGGCTTTGTATGGAAGAAAGTGTAGATCACCTATCTGTTGGGATGAGATCGGGGAAGCGAAGATATGGGGTATTGATTTGATTCAGGATTCAGTCGAGAAAGTCAGAATCATTCAGGATCGATTGAAGACGGCCCAGAGTAGACAGAAGAGCTATGGTGATCATCGAAGAGAGGATCTTAATTTTCAGACCGGAGACTTTGTATTCTTGAAGGTATCTCCGAAGGTGGGTATTTGAAGGTTTGGGAAGAAGGGTAAATTGGCTCCGAGATATATAGGACCGTTTGAGATTTTGGAAAAAGTGAGGCTTCTTGCTTATCGACTTGCGTTGCCATCTTCTTTAGGCCGGTTGCATAACGTATTCCATGTTTCTATGCTTCGGAAGTATTTGCACGATTCATCTCATGTGTTACCTAGGGTACCAGAGGATATAGAGCCTGACATGTCATACGAGGAACGACCGGTTCAGATTCTTGATTCCAAAGTTCAAAAGTTGAGGAATAAGAGCATAGAGTTGGTTAGAGTGATATGGAGGAATCACAATGTTGAAGAATCAACGTGGGAGCTTCGAGAAGAGATAGAGAGGAAGTATCCCTGTCTTTTTGATTCGGGTAAGTATTTCTAAATTCGGGATGAATTTTCTTTTAAGGTGGAGTGAATGTCGCGACCCGAAACCCTAGCACTATTTTATTGAATTTATTTTATTTATTTTATAATTTATGTGTGCATTTTATATTTCATAAATTTCATGTCTAGCATTTTAATTGATAAATTGTGCTAAGTGTGAAGATAGGGGAAATATTTGAAAGTGTGTTATATGGGTTATGTGTTCAAAGTAGAAGTAGAGGGTTATTTGTGAAACTTTTTAAATATCTCTTACTTACTCCCTCCCTATTCCCCCTTCTCCCTCACTTCTCCTGCACACACACACACACTCCCTCATTTCTCTCTCCTCCATTGTTGCAAAGAAAGGTAAGAAAAGCTCCATCTCATTCTCTTTCTTTTGGTCATCTTCTTCTCATCTTTTCTTAATACTCATTTTATATAAAATGTTTAGATCGTCGCTAGGATCGTTTGTAGCCAAGAAAATTCGAATTCCATTTCCTTTCATAAATTTCAGGTAAGTTGCTTTCCCCCTTTTTATGCTAAAAATGTTCATACTAGGCTTAGATGATGCTTTGATTGCTATATATTGCTTCTTGGTTGGATTTTGTGTTGATTGACATTTTATCCATTTTGTGATAATATGATATTTGGACCATTAATTGATTTGGGTTGTTTGGATGTTGTTATATAGGTCTTTTATGAGTTTATAAGTTGTTTTAGCACTTGAGTATGCTTGTTAGAAGTTGGCGTAAGAGTAGTATTTAGAAATGGGTAAGAAATTTTGATGAACCCAGTTCATCTTGCCGATTTCCGCCAGAACAGGGGTAGTGGGCGACCGCCCAAAATGGGCGTGCGGCCGCACTTTTATCTGGAAGGTTTTTGTCTTGGTTGAAGGCGTTTTGGGCGACCGCACAACCCTTAGTGGGCGGCCGCACAGTGCTTACTGAAAGTTTATACTTGTTCTTTTGTGTGATTTAAGAAGGTGTTTTGGTCTAGATTTTGTGTGCTATCCTAGTCAATCTTAGTGAACATTGTGGTACACTCTAGTGATAGAATTGGGTCCTTTGTGATTAAATTTGTGTTTGAAATTGATTAAGTGTTAATTAGGATTTTGGAACATCTTATTGATGTATTGTTGGTTTGACTTATCTTCATGATGATTATTTGGTATGATTCCCTACTTTGGAATCATTGGTTGTTTATTGAGCTAGTATTTTATTACTTAGCTTTTATTTGAAAGTCCAGCAGGTACTTGTGTTCGAGTCAGGCAATGGATAATATTATAATGGCACGAGCCAAGTCCAGTATAGTATCGGCCATTGGTCCTTCTTTCCCCTTCCAGATGGCCTTGGTTGGGATGAGCTATCTCCCTTTGGTGAGTATTCTAGCTAGTTGTTTGGGTTATGATTTTGTGTCATATTCCCCTTGTTACTTTATCGTTGTTACATGGCACCGGTACTGGGGTTGTTATCTTCAGCTGTTTATGCTATTACGAAGATTGGTTGATTGGTTGATTTGGTTGAAGCTGCGCAGCGATTGTTCTATCTGTTTGGGAAACCTTGGCTAATATCCTTTGTTACTTGTTTATTTCCGCTGCTATCTGTTAACTGCTAATTGCTACGTGCTATGTGAATTTTATTATTGTTTATTACATCATAACATGTCATGTAGTTGCATAAGTGGCTTATTGAGATTTATCTCACCCCCTTTCTTTTTATCTTTGTTTTTCCTTAACCCCCCAGGAGGAAAGTGATAGGACTCACTGATCACGAGAAGGGCGTCGAGCGTGTTCGTGACTTTTTGGGCAGGTTGTTATTCGGTTTACATTGTTTAAATGTATAACCTTGGGGATAGTATTACCAAACTGAGACGTCATTAAGGGTAGTAATATTTTGTATTTTGGTATAAGCTTGTGGAGCTTATACTAGTTGTAATATTTTGTTGTTTAAGAATGGATTTCTAAATCTGCGTATTATATCTTTTGGTATTAAGAGGAATTTTTATCTTCAGTATTTTAGTGTTTTATTGTTTTAAGTCGACGTCCAGCTCGCGAGCTCACGGCCCGCGGGGTCGGGGTCGCGACAAAATTTAATAAATTTATATGTCAACACTACATTAAAAAAATTCGCTTAAATGTTGACGATGATAGTCGGTAGTGGTATTTTAATTGCATTTACAGTTAGCTATTCGAATAAAAATATTGATTGTTAGAAATATATAAAGACAACTAATAATTATAGTTTTTTTTTTTTCCTTTTTTTGAAAATTGGCTTGACTACTTTTTCATTAACACATGATAATAGTTGTGGTATTGAACAAGCAACAAGAAAGTTGTTAAAAATAGTTTAGAAATGGAGAATTTGATTTGATGCTTGGTTTAATTTCTTAATAATTTGATCAAAATAATTTAAGAAACTAAAATAGTAGGATATAATAACGATTGATTGAAAAATACACGCTATAACAAATGTTGTAGTTCTTATAAAATGATTAAGGTATTATTAATAAATAACATGCTATTGAAATTTAAATAACAAACTTATAAAACCGTGCATCGCACGGGCGTTAATCTACTTTCCACTACAATAAGTGCTTATCCACTACATCTATTTTATGTTTGGTAAATTGATTATTTATTTGACACAATTGTCCTTAATGAAGGATTGTTTATACTACAAAAGTTACTTATATTCACTACATTCATTAATGTAATTAAAATATATACATATTTTAAAATAATTCATTTTAATGATGTTATGATAATAGATGCTTTATATGCAATAAATTGCAAAAAAATATGTAAATATTTAATTGCTAATATGAAAGAAATTCATTTGTTTTAACTGTCACCTTTTTATTTATATGCAAGAGATTAAATTTATTTCTTTATGAATATCAATTATTATTTTTTATATTTTCCGGTTGAAATAAAGATAAGCAAAAATGAGGAAGATAAAATAATTAGAAAAAGTGTTGAAGAATCTAATCTATATTTAAACAATAATTTTTGCAATACAAATATAATATTTGAATGACGAATCTATCATAATTTTACCATTTATTAACAAAAGTATGTGGAATTATGTTGGAAATTATACAATATTGTATTTATCACTTTCAAATAGTGAAGTAAATGGTGAGTTAATTAATATATTTCGTTATATCAGATTAAAAATTTAAATAGTCATGCTCATAACATCAATTAGTATTTCAATGTTACTTTAATTATGTGACGCCCGTCCCAATTGCATATAAATTTTATGCATTTCATTATTTTTATGATTTATTTTGTGTTAGTTTTATCATTTTAAATGACTTACTTGACCAATTAAATGTTTAAATAAAAATAGTTTAATTGAATAATGACTAATTAACATTATTAGAAGTCAAAGTAGTTGATTTAATATTTATTGAATTTAATTAAAAATATAAAAATAATGATAAGGGGGTCAATTGTTAAACTTGAAACTTTGGGGGGCAATTGGTTAAAATTAATAGTTAAAGGGTTTATGTGTCAATAGTTAAACTTGAAAGAGCTTAAGTGAAAATTTCTATATTATATAGAGGATAGACTTCATTTTGAAGTCTCTGAGTGCGTGCGCAGAAGAACATATCCTCCGGAGAGATTTTTGAGGGAAACTAGTTTTTTCATGAGTTATAAAAAGTCCCGTTTTTATAGGGGTTAAAATTTAGGGTTTAAGGTTTAGGGTTTAGAATTTAGGGTTTAGGGTTTAAAGTTCAAGGGTTCAAAAGTGGACTTTTTATAATTTATAAAGGAACTAGTTTCCCCCAAAACCAACTCTATCCTCCGTCCCCTTCTACTGTCAGTGAGGGTTTCTCCCAAAATTTCCAATTTTCCTCTTCAATTGACCTTCTGTTCTAAAATCCGACTTCACCAAAATGTTCAGGGAGTAGAGTAGAGCATTTGTAGCCTATCAAAATATAATTTCTTCAATATTATTTCCGTAGTAGGTAAGTTACTACTTCCTTTTTAATTATAGTAATGTTCATACATGCTAATATGATACTTTTATTGTCAATTATTGCTTTATGGGTAGTATTGGTACTAATTATGTTTGTTAATATATGATTCTATACACATTTTAATTAATTAAATTGACCCAAATAATAAAAACGGGAACTATAATAGTAATTTTGAAACGATGAAGTAGCGGTGCTATAAATAATAATTACCATCCAAAATGAGTAAAATACTCAATGAAGCTATATAAGGTGTAATAAAAGTATCCCGTCCCATAAATGAGTTCCTAAGAAAAATAGGGACTAGTAAAAGTATAATTATAATTTAATAAAATTATGATTAATACGATTAAAGTTGACAAAAATAATTACGGAACACAATATGTGGCGTAAAATGTATTCGACCACTAATTGCGAATATACGCGAGGTAGGGCTGGCCATTTGTACCAAACCAAACCAGCCTACCGAGTACCAGCCGAACCAAAGAGTTTGGTATACCGAAGTTCGGTATACCGAACTTTCGGTACGGTAGTACCGAACCGATTACGCAATCTCGGTAGGTACACGGTACACAAATATGAGTTTGGTTGGTATACCGTGTACCGAGTATATTTTTATAAAAAATGTTTTTTATTATATATTTAATAATTTAATAGAAAATTATATAAAAAAAACTAAATTCTAATCTAATATAACCTAACCTAACGTGATTCAATTTTTCATTGCGAGCCATTCTGTTTTCCGGTCTCTTTGTCTCTCTCGTTCTCTCTACACGCTGCAGCGGCGAGGGAAGATCTGGAGAAATCCGATCGATTGCTCACAAATCTCTCACACCGGTGGCTAGGTACGTACCTCCGTCTCGCCTACCCTCACTTGTTCGACTAAATCGCAATTTTAAAAAAAAAACCTAAATCGTAATTTCAAAATCCCTTTTTGGCTGACTCGTCTGAGTCACAATTCTAGTTACAATCAGTATTTCATATTATAGTGATTGAAAAGTTTGAAGTTTCCCCCCCCTCACACGCTCGACTATTTGGATTATTGTAGTTCTGTGTGCTGTATGATACTTTAATTATGTTTTATGGTTTGCTGCTTTGATAGTTAATCCAGTAATCACTTTTAAATATCCCCTATTCTTCCTTTGATGCTAAACAATTAACAATGGTGAATTAGAAAAATCCCTTTTTGTTTTAATTAAATTGTTGATGGTGTAATGTTTTAGATTTTCATTAATTAGTTGAGCTATGTTGAGTATTTAGTTTCAACAGATGTTTGTTTTGTGATATGTGATGGCTTGTATATTTATTGATTTGGCACTTGATTTTTTGATTGATTTCTATGTATTAACAGGATATATATGGAGTCTCTCAACTCACAATCTGCGGGCATGGCTGATTCAAGCTCAACACGTCAATTTCTTCTTCGCAGTCGAAGGATAGCAGCAAACCTACCTAGATATGGTTGTTTTATCTGGTATGAATGTTTTCTTGAATACTTTTTTCTTATAAAATGGTCTCTACATTAATTATTCAGTCCCATTGTATACTGCTTTTTTCGGTTATTGTTAGAATGTTTTAGTATGCTCTGTTATTCAGTCCCTAAGAACTGATGTTTTTGAATTGAGTCGATGATTACTATATTGTGTGATGTATACCTTTGAAGTCTACTGCGTTTCCTCTTTAACAAGAGCAAAGATCATCTAGATTAACAATGGTTATTTGAAGTCTGCATCTGGAAGCTGGAAACTGAGATTAACTTTTCCTTCTTTGGTAGAGGTGTAGTACCAACCGTACCAAGAAGTTGGTATACCGAGTTTGACGGTTAGGTACTAGTACTCATTTTCATGTACCAACTTCATCTTGGTTGGTATTGGTACAAGGTAAAAAAAGTTGGTATACTTACCATGCCACCCCTAACGCGAGGTGTATAATTATGACTAGGTACAATATGACCTACCCTATTACTTACTTGGAGTCTAATACTTCTGGAATCTAATTTGGATTGATTGTGTTAGGATTGACACTTGTGTGCCTTGTTCTACTGATTTATATTCGCAAATATTGCGTATGGTTACTTGTTGTTGCTGTGAATAAATAATTACATGGTTCATGAGATTTAATGAACTGATCGACTACTTTTGGGCCTAGTTCTGATACAGTTATGTCAAGTAAATATCTACTTCTACATTTTATTTGAGTCCAGCTAGCATGTGTGTTTTGGGGGTATGTTGACCTTTTGTTAGTGTGGGGGCTGGGGCCACGTTCTAACTTAAGGCCATCGTACCTGTGACCGTCACCCTTACTAATGGCCATAGTAGGGGGAATAGCTCCCTATCGTTGTAGCAATACGCATGACATTGGATAGCTATATATCGGGCGATTCCAGGTTGTAGGGACTGGGTTGACTTGATTTGATACTGGATACCAGATCTTATATTGTACTGTACAGCAGCGTTCAGATTGATATGTGTACTGCGACAGCAACATAGACATCAGCAACAAAGAAATCAACAACATCAATTATGAAATGATAAGGAGGAATAAGGTCGGAAGTGATTGGATGGATCAGAGGTTGTACCTCGATCATGTATCCTTTGTTATGTGTTTACTTCAGCAATTATGTGATGCATGATGAGTTGGCACAGGCTCTCATATTATATGCTATGTGATTGTTGATTATAGCATTACTTATTGAGAATGCTTTATTGTTCTTATTATTTTCATGATAGCATGTCATGTAAGTTGCATTAGTAACTTACTGGATTTTGATGCACCCCGTTTCTTTGTTTATTTGTTTTCCTTAGATTCCAAGAAGGCTGGTAGTAGTGCGCAGTGAGGTCCGACGTAGTGAGGAATTTCTGAGCAGGTTATTTTCTTTTGGGTAGTTGCTCTACGGAGCTTTTATATGTTTATGTTGTGAGGATTATGGTTTTACTGAGTTACTTAAACTTTGTATAATGGGCAGCGATGTATAGTTCCTGTGGTATGGTTGTTATCTTTTGGTGCCAGCACATGTTGCTAGGCTTGTATAGAGTTGTGTATAACTCTAGTTGGTTTGTTTGTTAGTTGTGGCAGTTAGCCGTTGCTATTATATCTCTTAAGTGTTTTTATTCTAAAGTGTAAATATTTGAACTATTACTTTTCTCTACGTATGCATTACATTTATGTATATGTTGGGTTAATGCCTTTGAATTTGGGATGCTAAGTTAAAGGATTAAACAACAGAAGATTTCACAATTCCTTGGCAGAGCAGGCCTAGGTCCGGGCGCACCAGACACATGACCCGGGCGGACCTAAGGAGGTCCGAGCGCGCTAGAATGAAGACCCGGGCGGACCTAGGAGAAAAGGCGAATCAGAAATCTTACGTCGGAAATTAGCATTTGGAGATCCGGGCGGGTGCAGGAATGGGTCCGGCCGAACCAGGCCAGATCCGGGCGGACCATAGGCCAAATCGCAGAAGGATTTCAGACGACGTACAACATCGTAAAAGGGAAGGTTTTCAAGTCAGTTTCGTACTAGAATTCCAAGTTCCTTACATAATTTGAGATAGACTTTACTGGTATAAATAGAGGCCATTAGTTTAGATCAAATTAAAAGTTGTTTTGTCTCAGATAAATTATTAGAGTGCTCAGAATAGGTCTGTAATTCTACAGTTACACAGTTAGGAATTATTGTGATCAATAATTCGTGTAGCAGTAATAGTGAGATCTTGTAATCGTTTCTCCAGATTGATAATAATATTCTCTCCCCTCCCCGTGGACGTAGCCAAGTTGGTGAACCACGTATATCGGTGTTCTTGTGATTGCTCGCTTTTCTTATCAAGTCTTGTTATTGCTCTAACAAGTGGTATCAGAGCTCTGGTTTATCAGAGCTTTGGATCGTGGTTGGAGGTTCAAGGATTCCGCTGCAGAGAACAAGAAGATGGGTCAAGGAGCAGATTCGATCGACAAGTTCAATGGGAAGAATAGTTTTTCTCTCTGGCAGATCAAGATGAAGGCTTTGTTGATTGACAAAGACTTATGGGAACCGTTGGAGATTGCAATCAGGGATCGCAAGGATCCCAAGGGTAAGGCGGTCACCACAGAAGATACAGCAGAACAGTCAGAGAAAGACAAGCAAGCAACAGCGAAGGAGGTGGCGGCATTGAAGAAGTTGGATCAGAAGGCTCACGCCAAGATCGTCAGATAGTTAGATGATGAGATCCTAACTAATGTTGCAGGAACAGACTCCGGAAGCGATCTTTGGTTAATGTTGGAAGATATGTACATGACACGTTCATTGACCAACAAGTTATACCTAAAGAAGAAGCTATATGATTGTCGGATGACTGAAGGTACGCCCATAAATGATCATATTGATAGATTTACTTCTGCATTACTTGAACTGCGTAATATAGGAGTAGTTGTTGATGACGAGGATGCAGCCTTGCAACTTTTAGTATCTTTACCTATGTCTTATGAACATTATGTCGACTCGTGCATAAATCGTAAAGATGGTATATCTCTAGAGGAAGTGAAAACTTCTCTCAAGACGAGAGAGTTACGCCAAAGGCGAGTGGGAATGAGGCAGGTACCCAGTCATCAGGTTTGGTTGCTAGTAGTAGCAACAGCAGGGGTTCTAGTGGGAGGAAGAACAATAAAGGTAATTCTTCACACAATAAGGGTCCAAAGCCTGGGGATATCTGTAATTTCTGCAAAGAGAAGGGGCATTGGAAGTTTGACTGTCCCAAAAAGAAGCAAGGCAAGGCACCTGTCAGAGCAGAGGCTATGATGGCCAAGGATAGCAGTTCAGATGAGGATTATGCTCTAGCTACATCAGAATCAGCACATGCATCTGACGCATGGATTCTTGATTCAGGAGCATCGTACCATATCAGTCCTAGGAGAGAATGGTTTACTGATTACAGGCAGGTGGATGGCGGTGAAATAAGCATGGCCAACAGTGCAGTCTGCAAGGTAGTTGGTATCGGTTCAATCAAGGTCAGGACTCATGATGGTAAGTTTTTCACATTGAACGAGGTTCGACACGTTCCACTTATGACAAAGAATCTGATTTCTCTTAGTCAGCTCGACAGCAAAGGGTTCAGTTTTAAAGGTAAAGGTGGAGCAGTCAGTATCTGTAACGGTTCAGAGGTGATACTGAAAGTCCTTAAGCGGGGCTCCTTATATTTCCTCTAAGGAAGAACGCTTACAAGGTCGGCTATGGTTGCATCATCAGAGGTGAACGAGGGAGATATGTCCAAGCTGTGGCACATCAGGCTCGGGCACATGAGCACTCGAGGGATGCAGGAGTTGACCAAACGGGATCTTCTATGTGGCCATAAGGTCAAGGACCTTAAATTTTGTGAGCATTGTATACTAGGGAAGATGAAGCGTAATAGTTTTCCCAAGGGTATACATAACACAAAAGGTGTTCTGGATTATCTTCACTCAGATTGTTGGGGACATTCACGTCAGGAATCTCTAAGGGGGCACATGTATTTCTTGTCTGTTGTTGATGACTATTCAAGGAGGACTTGGGTGATTATCATGAAGCACAAGAATGAGGCTCTGAGAAATTTCAAGGACTGGAAGATAGTAGTGGAGAACGAGACAGAGAAGAAGATCAAGAAGCTCCGGACAGGTAATGGTTTGGAGTTCTGCAGTACTGAGTTCGATTCGTTTTGCAGAGAGGTGGGGATTTCTAGGCATCACACCATCAGAGGCAGGCCACAGCAGAATGGTGTAGCGGAATGGATGAATCAGACATTGCTTGAGAGAGCTAGGTGCATGCTCTCTAATGCAGGGTTTTCTAAATGTTTTTGGGCAGAGGCAGTTAGTACAGCATGTTACTTGATTAATCGTGGACCTCATGCCGGTATTGGTCTCAAAGTTCCCCATAAGGTATGGACCGGTAAACCTGTTGATTATTCTATTCTAAGGGCTTTTGGGTGTACTGCTTATTATCATGTGTATGATGGGAAGCTAGAACCTAGAGCTAGAAATGGAGTATTTATGGGGTATGGAGATGGTGTCAAAGGATACCGTATCTGGTCTCCATCAGAAAATAGGGTGATTATCAGTAGGAACGTCGTGTTTGATGAGAATTCTATTATTAACCCTATTATGAGATCTACGATTGTTTCAAGTGTTGGCGGTGTTGATAAACATGTGGAGCAACAAGATACTGAAGAGTTAGTTGTACCACAGTCAGATGTTGATCAGGATCCACCAACAGAGACTGAAGCACTAGAAAGTTCAAGTTCAGTTCCCGAAGAACATGGGTTAGCACAAAGAATTTCTAGAAGAGCTAATTTCGGGAAGCCTCCGGAGAGGTATGGATTTGAAGACTTGGTGTCTGATGCACTGCTGGTTGCTGAGGAAGTGGAGCCCGTTCTTACGGAACCTTCTACTTTCAATAAAGCAGATACATGTTCAGAGTCATCTCAGTGGTATATGGCTATGGGTGATGAGATGGAGTCTCTTCACAGGAATCAGACTTGGAAGTTGACTACAAGGCCAGAAGGCAGGAAGATTGTGACTTGCAAGTGGATCTTCAAGAAAAGGGAAAGGATGTCACCGGCAGAAGGGTTCAAGTATAAAACTCGCGTTATTGCAAGGGGTTTCACACAGAGAGAGGAGGTGGACTACAATGGGATCTTCTCAATAGTGGTCAAACACACTTCGATCAGAGTGTTGCTAGCAATAGAGGGAGAGATATACATGACAGAGTCGGAAGGATTCCAAGTTCCTGGTAAGGAAGATCAAGTTTGTAGATTGAAGCAATCACCTAGGCAGTGGTACAAGATATTTGACAGCTATGTGATAGCAGCAGTCAAGAAGTCAGGGATTCAGAAGCTGAAAGGCTTGGTCGCAGAGATGAAGGGTTGGGTAACGCGAAGAGAATTCTGGGTATGGAGATCTATAGAGACAGAGCCAAATGGAAATTGTTCTTATCCCAGAAAAGATACATAAAAAAAAATATTTAGAAAGGTTTGGTAGGTCAATAGCTAAGGCTATAGACACTCCGGGTGCAGTGAATGCACAGACAGTCGCGTTTGGGCCCAAATCGGTTGAGGAGAAAGAGTATATGACTCGAGTACCCTATGGTAGTGCAGATGGTAGTTTGATGTATGCTACAGTGCACACTAGCGACGTCAGACTCATCTATGGAGATGGGACAGAATGTGCAGTCAAAGGTTTCTCAGATTCAGGGGATGTTGATACAAGAAGATCGAAGATTGGATATATGTTCACGCTTGGTGGGTCAGTTGTTAGTTGGAAGGCTACATTGCAGGCGACAGTGACGTTGTCTACAACAGAAGTAGAAAACGTGGCATTGACAGAGTCCGCTAAGGAAGGAATATGGTTGAAGGGATTGATCAGCAATCTTGGGATACATCAGGATCAGGCTATTATTTATTGCGATAGTTTGAGCGCGATTTGTTTGGCCAAGGATCAAGAGAGGACCAAGCACATTGGTGTCAGATATCATTTCCTAAGGGATGAGAAATGGGTAAAGGTGAAGGTAGGGACGGCGGATAACCCTGCAGACATATTCACGAAACCCGTGACGGGAAGCAAGTTCCAACATTGTTTGGACTTGCAGAATGTTCGCAGCTATTAGATAGAAGAAGAGGAGAGGGGGGGAGAAAAGGTTTGTTGTCATGGAGATTCAAAGTCAAGGTGGAGATTGTTGGGTTAATGCCTTTGAATTTGGGACGCTAAGTTAAATGATTAAACAACAGAAGATTTCACAATTCCTTGGCAGAGCAGACCTAGGTCCGGGCGCACCAGACACATAACCCGGGCGAACCTAAGGAGGTCCAGGCGCACTAGAATGAAGACCCAGGCGGACCTAGGAGAAAAGGTGAATCGGAAATCTTACGTTGGAAATTACCATTTGGGGATCTGGGCGGGTGCAGGAATGGGTCCAGCCGGACCAGGCCAGATCCGGGCGGACCATAGGCCAAATCGCAGAAGGATTTCAGACGACGTACAGCATCGTAAAAGGGAAGGTTTTCAAGTCAGTTTCGTACTAGAATTCCAAGTTCCTTGCATACTTTGAGATAGACTTTACTGGTATAAATAGAGGCCATTAGTTTAGATCAAATTAAAAGTTGTTTTGTCTCAGATAAATTATTAGAGTGCTCAGAATAGGTCTGTAATTCTACAGTTACACAGTTAGGAATTATTGTGATCAATAATTCGTGTAGCAGTAATAGTGAGATCTTGTAATCGTTTCTCCAGATTGATAATAATATTCTCTCCCCTCCCCGTGGATGTAGCCAAGTTGGTGAACCACGTATATCGGTGTTCTTGTGATTGCTCGCCTTTCTTATCAAGTCTTGTTATTGCTCTAACAGTATAAACACAGTTACATATAAGTAACACGTTTGTTACATTTAGTAATAGTAAATATTACTTTTGTCAGACGAAAAAACACCAAAAAACAAATTATTTGATTCTTCTTTTAATTTTTTTGCCACGTGGCATCTTTTGGATGGAGCGCAAGTTAAGATCCTCTACTTCGCGCAAAATTTCTCCTGAATTCTCAATGAAATTTGTTCTCATGTTTCCATCCATGAGAACATATTTGTGTGTTCTCATGCAAGTATTTTTTCAAAATAATAATACTCCCATTGTATTCAAACAAAAGAGGTGACAAACAACTGTGTGTAATTTATATGATGAGCACGACTTAAAATCAGATACCATCTGCAATCCACTGTTCTTACTCTTGAAAGGAGAAAAGTTACATAATATTCACCTTACAAAGAACAGGGTAGGACACCAAATTAAGAGGGAGTACTCAGTGAACAGCGGGGATGATCGATTGGAGACGAAAAAGAATCTGGCTCCAAAAACTTAATTCAAATATATACATGAATGGAGGAGATTCATATTGTTGAAATACCTCAAAACCCCCACAGGAGACTCTTCTCTCACTCTCAAGAGCGAAAAGGCTTTCCGAATTGCTTCTTTCACGTCAAATGAACTGGCCTGATCTGCAACTGGTCAAGGAGTGGGAAGGGAGTTGGGATAGGCAATTTTTCAGTAGGCAGTTAGGCTTAAATATAAAGTTGAATTTCGGCCGTCGGATATTTTGGAAAAAATAGTGTATTTTGTGAAGGAAATATGATTTATTTCCGTGATGAATAATTTGTCGAATGACAAAATAGTTTGTGGGTTTGTGTTCTACTCCATGAGAACATGGAGATAATGTTTTCATTTGTCCAATTTGGTGTTGGGATGAATGAGATATCAAGGCTTGAATTTGGTGGGTTGAAATGGGGAAAATGAGTGTATCCCACATGGAAAGGAAATGTGAAAAGGAGCTAGTATAAATACTTGCATTTGAGTAGTGTTCAAGCTTGTTTAGTATAAGGATCTCTCTCGCACACAGGGGGGGTACAAATCATGTACCCAAATTGGCTTGGATCAACCGAACTCATGTGTGCGCGCGGCCTGCGGATACGAATGTAGCACCAATTTGGCTTGTCCGTGCTAGCTCACCTTTTGCAATTATTTTTGATTTTAACAGTCAAAATTTTTGCTCCAAAATCAGATTCATCCCATCTGAAGTAGAATGCCAAGTGAAGAGCCTTGACTTATCTTATATTAGAAATTAATAAAGGATTAAGCTTATCCTTTTAATTAATTTTTGGATATGGAACAGTTCTTGGACTAGTATAAATAGAGTAGCAAACCAATGGAAGAAAACACAGAAAACAGCAAGAAGCAATACACAGTTTCCAGCAATATCCACAGCATCTCTTTCGTTGCATTTTGTTCATTCCTCCTTTGGCCTCTTGCAATGCATTGGTGGTGATACTGTCCAGGCACAAGCTCAATTCGTCGGAGTCTCATAGTGCTGGGAACCATCCGATTCGTGCGAGTTATCCTGGGATTCTAGCGTACGACTACAACCTCAAGCACTAACGGTGAGGGGGCGAATAAGTCTTAAGGACAGTGTGCTCAACACACGGCTCAGGAAAAAACAACTTGTTAGTGTTGGTACCCTAGGCACGTTTGTTAAACGTTGTATATATTATCATTTTATTCATATTAATAAAGAGATGTTTTGATTATTATTGTTGTTCATATTTACTTATAATAATCTCCGTCCCTAGTACTTGTTAAGCACTAGTATAAAGGCTAAATGATCATGGGATGATCATGTTAGATTTATGGGTACTTGTTTGGAACAAGGTACTGGACATGACCCGTTGTATGAGATTTATGTCATGGTCTATGTCGTATGTAAATATTATATTAGTTATGTCATTTGAATCCTTAGACATGAAGTTATTATAGTCTTCCACTTGATGAACATTATGTTAGACATATTCAAACGCTACCTTTAACCAGGTAGTTATAAAGGGTATGATTGGCATAATCGGATTCAAGTAGGGAAAAATAATAAGCTAAATGGATTTGTCCCTCTTCGGAGAGATGTCAAGCTTGGTCCCCTCGTAGAATGATGTTGATGAAATGTATGGCCAGACTCAAATGAATTGATTGGATCAATGTCATTTGGATTATCAACATATTCGGGATCGAGAAAGTATTGAACAAATACAAGTTAACTTGTTGACCATGACTTGTGTTCAATGACATCGTTGACAAAGGGATTGTGACATGTTCTATAAAGGAATGCGAACTTGTATATAGTTACACTATTTGAATAGGTATGACGGTTTGCTAGAATCTAATCATATCTTATGGGTTTATGATTGAACCCATTGCCAACTTAGTGTAATCCTATAGGGTCACACACAAATAGAACGAATCGTAAAGGACTGAATTGGAATTTGTGAAAAAGGCAAATTTCTGATCTGGCACGGCCGTGCCAGATATAAAGCACGACCGTGCCAATCGGTACGGCCGTGCCGAATATAAAGCACGACCGTGCCATTAACCAACAGCCGGATGGCAGGCGCGCACTAATTGGCACGACCGTGCCAATTATAGGGCACGACCGTGCCAGAGCTGCTTGGACAGAAAGTTTGCAGCTTAATTGGGTGACGGGATTTAGGTTTTCTAGGTCCTTAAGGGTTAAGGACTAGGACCTATAAAAATATCTTTTCACCAGCCGTTAATCAAGGGAAAACCTAATAGTTTGTGAGTACCTCCAAAGGGCTTGAAGGGTTATTTTTGCTCTAAGATCTCTTGGGTGAAGAATAAGAACATCACAAATAAATTCCATATAGTTCTAATTGTGAAAGCGTGTTTCATAATTTTGGTCTAGCAACCAAGATCATGAAGTTACTTGATATTCGTTCGTGGTGTGGATACTAATAGAGGGTGAAGCTTATCATCTGCTAAGTTCATGTTCCTGATTTTGTTCGTGATCAAGTTTTCTATTCTCCACCAAGATTCAAGGTTCCAAAATCAAAGGAATCAAGGGTTAGTATTCTAGTATTCATTATGCATGTATTTGATATAATCATATGAATGGATCTATGTGCTTTGGGTTTCATAAAAATTTAAATGCTTAATTTCGCTGTGCATGTTATGAGGAAACCCAACAGTGGTATCAGAGCCCCGTTCATATTGATTATTTCAATACATAATCATGTTGTGTGTATATAAATTGTTTATGTGCATAGCATGATTTGAATATTGAGATTGTGATGTTTATGTGTTATATGCGTTTTATGTGGTTTATTGTTTTATAAACTTTAATCTCACTATTCAATCGCAATAAAAATTATGGTGGATTTAAAATTGTTAGGTTATCAATTTTTTGATTGGATCAAAGTTTTGATAATCTAGAGATTCATGAATAAATTTTTTATTCAAGGTTTTGATGATCATGGTGATTGGATCACCAAGAACACCAAATCCTAATTGAATCGGGGAAAAACAATTTTGAGACAAATTTTGAATTTTAAAAATTTCTGGAATTTTTCATGAGGTCCGACCGGACCTAGTATGTGACCCAGCCGAACCTAGGGTTTGGCGTGGCCGGGCTAGGGTTTGGTCCGACTGGACCCATGCAGAGACCCGGCCGGACCTAGGGTTTCGGCGCGGGGGCTTGTGCTAGGGTTAGGGGTTGGATCTTAGGGTTTAAATTTTCTATTTGTTTTAGTCTTGTGAATTCTGAGATTGGATCAAGTTTTGGATGGCTATCCTACGTTCTCGAGAATGTGTTTCTCAAAATTGATCGCAATCAAAGATTCAAAGATAAAACAAAGATAGAATTATGAAGAGTTCATAATTGCTAAAATTGAGAAACAAAGTTTTTTATTAAAGTTTGGAGATCCATGTGGAATTGTGAATGCAATTGGCCTACGTTCATCGAGACCATCTATTGCTTAGTTTCGGCCACATGGACTACTTTCTTGGTTTCTTGAATTAGTGCGGAATTGTGGTTGTCTATGGCTTAGTTCGGCCGCACTTCTTGTTGTCTTGATTTGGAGATGATAACTAAAGTTCAAATAGTCTCATCCTCATAATTATAAAGAAAATAATGACACATAAACATTATGCTTAAATTAATAGAGATTAATTTAGTAACTAAACTGGATGCTCAACATGTTTATCTTATCTGCTCATAAATGTGTTGTTTGCTATATGGTGATGAACCTTCTTGAAAGTTTTAAGTCCTTTTGCCATGCCATGATTAAAACACTTGTAAGTACACGGGTAATTTCATGTGGGTTCGCCAAAGCGAGGTGCGTTGATTTTGTTCTTGTATGAGCAAGATGAGTGAATAAGAGTTTCCTATGCATTTAAAGTGGTTGGACTTAACTAGACGTCAAAACAGTTTTGGGCCTAAGGCAAAGATGATATTAAACATGCTTTTTGAAATTGGATTTCTTAAAGAATCTCAAAAAGGATCTAAGAGTCATATTTGATATGATTGATAGGGTGGTCTACCTAATTAATTTGATTTTGAGATGTCCGCCAAAGCGGACTTAAAATTAAATTAAAGTTGGATCTTAGCCCATTTAAATTATATTATACATTGGATGTATAAGAAGGTTATATGATTTAGTGGGAGTATTTTTGGAAAAATACACCATTATCTCTTTAATGAAATTGGTACTTGTAAAATTTTTGAAATTTTGCATAGTTGTAGACAATAACAACTAACACTCAATCAATTTCGTTGCGATCAATCCTTGAGAAGGATAAGCTTCTAGAGAATGGTACAAATTTCATGGATTGGATCCTAAGCCTAAGAATTGTTCTAAGGCAAGAAGATAAGTTGTACATTCTTGATGGGCCTATTCCTGAAGAACCCGAAGCCAATTCCCCTAGGCCAGAAAGAGATGATCACAAGAAACATGAGAATGATTCTAGGGATGTGAGTTGTCTCATGCTCACGACTATGTTCTCAAAACTCCAACAATGTTTGGAACATTTGGAAGCCTATGAGATAGGCGTGGAGTTCAGAGACATGTTTCAAGAGAAAGCTAGGCAATAGAGGTATAAAACCATTGTTGCATTCACTTCTTGCAAAATAAGTGAAGGGAAACAAGTGAGACCTAACATGCTTAAGATGAAAGGCTACGTGGAGCATCTTGAGAAACTTGGCTATCCAATTGGATTGGATCTAGCCACGGATCTCATTCTTAATTCATTGCCTAAGAGTTATAATCGCTTTGTGATAAACTATAACATGCATGGAATTGATAAGAATATCTCCGAGTTGCATAACATGCTAAAAACTGCAGAGATGAAGATAATGGAGAAAGGTTCTCCAGTGCTCATGGTTCTTGATGGAAAAGGGGCCAAGTGCCAAATGAAGGGGAAAGGCAATGGTTGCCAAACCCAAGATTAGCAAGGCAAAGGTTGCCAAGGCTATAGTTGCAAAACCCGATGAACAAAAGGATGCAATTTGTTTCCATTGTCAAAAAAATTGGTCATTGGAAACGTAATTGCAAGGATTTTATAGAAGAGCAAAAGATGAAGAAGAGCAGTTGGGCTACGTCGACTTTAGATATCTATATGATATATATTCTCCTTTCTACCACTAGCTCTTGGCTATTGGATACCGGATGTGGCTCTCACATTTGTCTAAATGTGGAGGGATTAAAGAATATAAGACTACTTAAAAATGGTAAAGTAGACCTACGTGTGGGGATGGAGCAAGAGTTGCTGCATTAGCCGTAGGGACTTATGAAGTCAATTTACCTTCTAGTTTAATACTTGTTTTGAACAATTGTTATTATGTACCGGATTTAAGTAGAAACATTATTTCAATTTCTTGTTTGGATAATGAAGGTTTTAAATTTCTTATTGAGAATAAGATATTTTCTATTTAAATGATGTGCTTTATGGTATTGCAAATTCATTTAATGACCTCTATATCCTGGATGTCAAGAATGAAAATAATGATAAAGTCTATCATATAAATAAGAAATCTAAACCTAATGATGTAAATCATACTTATCTGTGGCATTGCCGTCTTGGTCATATTAATGAGAAGCGTATCTCAAAACTCCATGGGGACGGTCTTTTGGGTTCATGTGACCTTGAGTCATATGATGCTTGTAAGTCGTGTCTTCTTGAAAAAAATGACAAAGACACATTTTACCAAGTTGGGTGAAAGGGCGAGCGACTTATAGGGGTTGATACATTTCGATGTATGCGGACCACTAAGTAGCAATGCTAGGGGAGGATTTCAATACTTCATAACCTTCACCGATGATTATAGTAGATTTGGGTATGTTTATCTAATGAAACATAAAAGTGAAGCGTTTGAGATATTTAGAATATTTCAAAATGAAGTAGAAAAACAACTTGGCAAAAGTATTAAGGCACTTTGATCGGATCGAGGTGGGGAATACTTATGTCAATAATTTGATGATCATCTAAAGAATTGTGGAATAGTTTCACAATTGACTCCACCCAGAAGACCACAATGGAATGGTGTGTCCGAGAGGAGGAATTGAACTTTGTTGGACATGGTTCGACCAATGATGAGTCAAGTTGATCTTCCGATATCCTTTTGGGGTTATGCACTACAAACCGCCACTTTCACGCTAAGTCGTGTTCCAAGTAAATCGGTTCAAAAGACTCCATGTGAGATATGGAGCGGAAAGAAACCTAGTTTGTCTTTCATGAAGATTTGGGGTTGCGAAGTTTTTCTCAAAAGACTTGTCTCAGACAAACTTGCACACAAATCTGATAAATGTATTTTCGTAGGATATCCTAAAGAAACTAAAGGATATTACTTTTACAACCGAGAGGACAACAAAATGTTTGTTTGCCCGGACTGGTGTCTTTCTAGGGAAATAGTTTCTCTCCAAAGAAATCAGTGGGAGTAAAGTAAATCTCGAAGAGGTTCAAGTCCCAGAAAATGACATTGAACCAATAGTAGAACAAGAACAAGTCCCACAAGGAGTTGTGGAACCTGTTCAAGATACACAAGTAACCCGCAGATCTGGTAGGTTACGATCCGAGCCCGAGAGATATAGATTTCTTGTAACAGATAGTAATAAGGAGGGGATCATTGAGAATGATGAACCGACCACCTACCAAGAGGCGATGTTATCTCCTGATTTGGACAAGTGGCTTGGAGCCATGGAATCCAAGTGATTCGGACAAGTGGCTTGGAGCCATGGAATCCGAATTACAATCCATGAAAGATAATCAAGTTTGGAACTTGATTGATGCACCCGAATGTGTAAAAAACATATGATGCAAATAGGTCTTCAAGAAGAAGACTGATATGGATTAAGAAGGAGTTGGAATCTCCATTTTGATGAATCAGTCAAAGAGTTTAGCTTCATCAAGAACGAAGATGAAGCCAAACTGTAAAGACTTGGTTAGGAAAGTGTTTCGCAATTAAAGATATGGGTGAACCCGCATATATCCTTGGCATTAAGATCTATGGAGATAGATCAAGGAAGCTAGTTGGTTTAAGCCAAAGTACATGTATGACAAGGTCTTTAGAAGATTCTGTATGGAAGATTCTAAGAGAGGACGCTTGCCAGTGTTACATGGAGTTTCTCTAAGCAAGACTCAATGTCCTAAGACAAAAGATGAGCGCGAGAAAATGGATGAGATTACATATGCTTCGGCAATTGGATCCATCATGTATGCCATGATATGTACTAGGCCGGATGTATCTTATGCTTTGAGCATGATGAGTAGATGACAGTCCGACCCCGGTGGGAGTCACTGGATGGCTATGAAAGCGATTCTTAATTACTTGATAAGGACTATAGATTCGTTTTTTTTTTATCTATGGAGGTATGGAAGATGATCTCATTGTAAATGGTTACACAGATGCAAGCTTCCAAACCAACAAAGATGATAGTAGATCGCAATCGGGTTTTGTGTTTATGTGAATAGTGGAGCTGTAAGCTGGATTGTTCCAAGTAGAGTACAGTCACTGATTCTACAACTGAAACTAAGTATATTGCTGCATTGGATGCTGCAAAGGAAGCTGTTTGGATTAAAAAAATTCATTGGAGAACTTGAAGTGGTTCCTAGAATTGCTTGTCCAATAGACCTTTATTGTGATAATAATGGTGCTATTGCTCAAACAAAGGAACCAAGGGCACATCAAAAATCGAAACACATACTTAGGCGTTTTCATATCGTTCGAGAAATCGTTGATAGGGGAAACGTAAATATATGCAGAGTACCAACTGATGATAACATAGTGGACCCGCTAACAAAGGGACTTCCACAAGCTAAACATGATGGTCATGTTAGATCTATGGGTATTAGATACCTGGGAGATTGGGCCTAAGGCAAGTGGAGATTGTTAGTGTTGGTGCCCTAGGCACATTTGTTAAACGTTGTATATGTTATCATTTTATTCATATTAATAAAGAGATGTTTTGATTATTATTGTTGTTCATGTTTACTTATAATAATCTCTGTCTTTAGTACTTGTTAAGCACTAGTATAAAGGTTAAATGATCATGGGATGATTATGTTAGATTTATGGGTACTTATTTGGAACCAGGTACTGGACATGACCCATTGTATCAGATTTATGTCATGGTCTATGTCGTATGTAAATCTCATATTAGTTATGTCATTTGAATCCTTAGACATGAAGTTATTATAGTCTTCCACTTGATGAACATTATGTTTGACATATTCAAACGCTACCTTTAACCAGGTAGTTATAAAGGGTATGATTGGCATAATCGCATTCAAGTAGGGAAGAATAATAAGCTAAATGGATTTGTCCCTCTTCGGAGAGATGTCAAGCTTGGTCCCCTCGTAGAATGATGTTGATGAAATGTCTGGCCAGACTCAAATGAATTGATTGGATCAATGTCATATGGATTATCAACATATTCGGGATCAAGAAAGTATTGAACAAATACAAGTTGACTTGTTGACCATGACTTGTGTTCAATGACATCGTGGACAAAGGGATTGTGACATGTTCTATAAAGGAATGCGAACTTGTATATAGTTACACTATTTGAATAGGTATGACGGTTTGCTAGAATCTAATCATATCTTATGGGTTTATGATTGAACCCATTGCCAACTTAGTGTAATCCTATAGGGTCACACACAAATAGAACTAATCGTAAAGGACTGAATTAGAATTTGGGAAAAAGGCAAATTTCTGGTCTGGCACGGCCGTGCCAGATATAAAGCACGACCGTGCCAATCGGCACAGCCATGCTGAATATAAAGCACGACCGTGCCATTAACCAACAGCCGGATGGCAGGCGCGCACCAATTGGCACGACCGTGCCAATTATAGGGCACGACCGTGCCAGAGCTGCTTGGACAGAAAGTTTGCAGCTTAATTGGGTGACGGGATTTAGGTTTTCTAGGTCCTTAACGGTTAAGGACTAGGACCTATAAAAATATCTGGGAAAACCTAATAGTTTGTGAGTGCCTCCAAAGAGTTTGAAGGGTTATTTCTTGTTCTAAGATCTCTTGGGTGAATAATAAGAACATCACAAATAAATTCTATATAGTTCTAATTGTGAAAGCGTGTTTCACAATTTTGGTCTAGCAACCAAGATCAAAAAGTTGTTTGATATTCGTTCATGGTGTGGATACCAATAGAGGGTGAAGCTTATCATCTTCAAAGTTCGTGTTCCTGATTTTGTTCGTGATCAAGTTTTCTATTCTCCACCAAGATTCAAGGTTGCAAAATCAAAGGCATCAATGGTTAGTATTCTAGTATTCATTATGCATGTATTTCATATAATCATATGAATGGATATATGGGCTTTGGGTTTTATGAAAATTTAAATGCTTAATTCCGCTGCGCATGTTATGAGGAAACCCAACATAACTACAGTCCAGTTTCTGTTTATTATTTTAATTTCCAGTTTTTATCTATTATTTTTTTTTTTAATTCTGTTCTTTCTTGTAATTCACCCAACAATCTTAAGACTTATTCCTTCTACAAGAGGGAACTGGATATAGAAATTATACCAACTGGATATAGTAAACAACCTAACTGGTTGTTTGTGTTTCAGATATGATTTTTAACTCAAACAACTCTGGGACTCCAGTTGTGTGCCTCAAACTGGAGCTGGTTCTGAAAGCTCTCGTGTGGTGACTGCTCTTTAAACTGTGCATATCTTTACCCCTCATGTGAAGCCAGAAAAGTTTGTTGGCCTTGATTTCAAAAGGTGGCAATAGAAGATGGTTTTCTATTTGACCACTCTGAATTTGGCTAAGTATCTGAAAGAGGATATGCCAAATGTGGCCGAGAACGAAACTGATGTGACAATCTTGGCTGCGGTTGAAGCATGAAAGCATGGGGAATACCTTTGCAAGAACTATGTTTTTAATGGCCTCTCTGATTCTCTTTATGGTGTGTATAGAGAGAAGATGACTACAAAGGAATTGTGGGAATCCTTGGACCACAAGTACAAAATTGAGGATGTGGGAACAAAGAAGTTTATTGTTGCTCGTTTCTTTGATTATAAGATGGTGGACTCAAGGACTGTGAAATCCCAAGTGGATGAATTGCAAGTGATTTTGCATGAGGTTCTTGACGAAAGTATGGTTCTATGTGAAAAGTTTCAAGTGGCTGCAATCATTGAAAAGGTTCCTCCCTCTGGAAATGATTTCAAGAACTACCTAAAGCATAAGCGAAAGGAGATGGATGTTGAAGGGATGATTCTTCGACTTAGTATTAAGGAAGGCAATAGGGCTGTAGAGAAGAGGTATAACCCAAGTGTGGCCTAAGCTAATGTTGTGGAGCACGGTCAAAGCTCCAAAGGTAAAGGCCATAGCAAGGGTAAAGGAAAGACTGTGTCAACTGCGAAATAGTCCGATTTGGGACCAAGAGGTGGTGTTTCCAAGAAGAAGTTCATGGGAACATACTACAACTGTGATGGTGAAGGCCACAAGGCTGCTACTTGTAGGATGCCTAAGAAAGCTCGTGAGACAAACATGGTGGGAGAAATCTCTAGGGGTGTTTTTGAGATGCACCTTGCGGCGGTAATATCCGAGGTGAATTAGGTGGGTTCAAACCCAAACTAGTGGTGGATTGACACCGGGGCTACTAGACATGTGTGTTCCATCAAGGACATGTTTAGTCATTTTGAAGCTATTCAAAGTGGTGAAAAGTTGTTTATGGGGAATTTGGCTAATTCTGACATTAAAGGTCAAGGGAAAGTAGTTTTGAAGATTACTTCCGGGAAGGAATTAACTCTCAACAACGTTCTCTACGTGCCTGAAATCCGAAAGAACTTGGTGTCCGGTTCGCTTTTGAACAAGCACGAATTTCGTATTGTGTTTGAGTCTGATGTGGTCACTTTGTCCAAGAATGGGATGTTTGTGGGAAAAGGTTATGTAACGGATGGGTTGTTTAAACTCAGTGTAATGGTTGTTAAGCCAAAGGCTAATGAAACGAATATTCTTCTGTTTACTTGTTTGAGTCTTCCAATTTGTGGCATGGTAGACTAGGACATATTAATTATGATACTTTACATAGATTAATTAACTTGAATTGCATCCCAAAGTTCAAAGCTGATTGCAAATATAAGTGTGAAACTTGTGTAGAAGCAAAATTAACAAGAACTTCATTCCATTCAATTGAAAGAAATTGTGAACCACTCGAGTTAGTTCATACGGACTTATATGATTTTAAATCAACACGATCAAGAGGAGGCAATAAGTACTTTATGACTTTGTCGATGACAATACAAAGTATTGCTATGTGTATCTCCTCAAGTATGAGACGGAGGGAGTACTCCATTAACACTTTTTCCTTATTTCCCGTCCAACCAAAAAAATCTATTTCGAGCAGGACGGTGAGAGTATACCAATGTAAGGCGGATCCATTTTCAATCCAAGGTACACTTTGTTACACTTCAAATATTACTTTTTCTAACCACAAAAACTATCAAACTATTTATATATATATATATATATATATATATATATATATATATATATATATTTTGCAAAACTGCTGTTACATTTGACAGTAAACGTGTTACTTTTTGAATATGAAACTGTTATTTTATCAGAACAAAGTGTTACATCTTAGGAGACGAGCAACTCAATTTATTTGTATGTGAAAAAAATATGTTTTTTATTCAAAAAAATCAAACCATATCATGACATTTTATAATTATTGAAAGTTTTTTTTTTTTTTTTTTTTTTTTTTTTTTTTTTTAAAGAATGCACATTACACAAGATGGAAGGAAGAAGGGAAGAGTTGACGGGCGGGCGGAGCAGCTGGAGCAGGCGTGTGCTGGACGGGTGAGAAGGTCTCTTGGGAGTTTTTGACATACGGAGTAGATGTAAGGCGGGTCTCCATAGTACGCTCTGAGATTAAGAGCGGCACTATTGGACACGGATTCTAATTCCTTTTCTTCCAGCCAAAAGAATCAATCTCTCTTCACCTTGTACATCCTTCAAAGGGGAATTTGCATTTCCCTTCCTACATTCCGATTCCGCCCGCCATTGATAAAGAGTCTCAATCCACCGTCCACCTCGAAATCCACCTTCTTCACATGCTCCCACACCCCAAAATCCATCTGGGTCGTCTTCAAACTCCCGCATTTTGACTACCCAGATTCCGAATTGGGTCAAGAAACATGGTTTCTTTGGTGGTGGGCTCGACGCCTCTCCCTCTGAATGTTCGCAACTCATCTTCTCTTCCCTCAAGACTCTGTGTTTCCGGTACAAAGATGGCGAATTCTAAGAATGGGAGGATGATAATTTGTGCTTGTATGGCGCCTCCTCAAAATTTGAAGCCTGCTGATGATTTTTACGCCTCTAAGTTCAATGTACAGACTCTTTCTATCTTTAATTGATTTGTTGTGAATTCCATCATTTTGTACAGTTTCTGCTAGTACTTGTTAATGCTAAGAAATTGGACCAATTGGGTATAGTTATTAAGAGTCATGTGAAGAAAAGTTGAAAAATGAACCTAATTTTGACTTGTAGATGCGTTGAAGTGTAATTACATTTCTATCTGGTTCACCATCGTGTTAAAAACACTCAATACTTTGAGGCATCCTTTCCTTCTTTGTTGGGTTGGTTCGCGCGCGCAAACGAGCACCGGCCGCAACAGCAGGAAAGTATGACCAATAGAATCAGACATTAGCTACATAAGTATATGGCTAATATTCAGAAAATGGCTTGAAATGCCATAAGCTAGTCCTTGTTTTTTATTTTATTTTTTCAACTTGTTTTTGATGGAAGTAGAAACAAATTGGGGGGGGGGGGGAGATTCAGATTAAAAAACTTCATTTTCCGGAATATGGTTTAGGGGCCTGCAAATCAGTAAGTTCCCTAGGGAGAATGGGTGGTTTTCTTTTGACTAGTACAATGCTCTACAGTTGACTCGATAGCTGCAAAATACTGGACACTAGAAAAAGAAGATGTAAGAAGAAATAAATTTACAGTTACAAAGACACACGTATCAGCTCGTACTTATAACACTTATGCTCAAGTACAATGATAAAATTAACTTTGATAGCTATTCATAAACATATAGGATTTTTTAAATGATTTTCATTCTTTCCTACACGTGTTCTCCTGAAACCGGACGACCTAATCATTAAGACTGGCGCATTGCGTGCATTACACAATTTATCTTTTTTCTTTCGCCTAGTTGTTCATATCTTTCAAGCTTGTACGCTTATAGAAATGAAACGCGATGTGTGTTTGAATTCTACCTGTTAGATTAAGATATGAAATCCTCATATAGTTCTAGTATCCATTACGAGAAGCAGAAGAAAAAAGAAAGATTACTTCTGCTTCATTCTTGGTAGGTTTATGCTAAATATCTGGTAAAATCTCTGGTCCATGGCCAATTGTACTGAATTATGAAGATCGCTTACCTTATTTATAAATCCTAACCACATGGCTTGGTACTACTCGGACTAGGACATTGGCTTTTACTCGAGCTCTTACCAAAAACATGTTAGGTGACCTGCTTAATAATCTTAATACACTTTGAAAATCTATAGATGTACCATGATACTTTGACCAGAAGTGCTACCTGCCTCTTTGTAGATTGGGACGTTTGGCCTATGCTTCTGAAGTCTAGTATAATCCTTCCCAATTTGCTTTTCAGAACTTAAATATTTATCTATCAAGATCGTTGGTTTATAAATTCACAATTTTTTCTTATTTTCCTCTGAAATATCATCCGTAGATTAGCATGCTTTAGTGACGGTTAGGTATAAAAACCTGGTGATTTGGAGTTCATTGTCATTGAAGATTTTGTTTTTATTTTTCTCATGGTCGCCTTGAGACTAAAGTTGTGTTTTGTAGCATTAAGCACTTGATGCTTAATATAACTTTGAGACTAAGGTTGCGTTTGATGCATCAAGCACTAGATGCTTGATGTTTAATAGAATGTAGGGTAATTTGGAGGTAAAATACATTTGATCATATTGAGCACTAGATGTTGAGTGTTGAGTGAGGCTCTTATTCATTAAGCAAGGATAATGATTCTCAATCATTAAGAGGGTGTTAGACATATTCATGTTGGATGAAAGAATTAATTATCATTGCATCCTACCTCCAAATTACACTACATTCTAGTAAGCATCAAGCATCAAGTGCTTGATGCATCAAACGCAACCTAAGGATTTGATTCTCAATCATTGAGAGCGTGTTGGACATATTCAGGTTTCAATGAAAGAATCAAAGTATACACACTACCTCCAAATCACCTTGCATTGTATCAAGCATCAAGCGCTTAGTGCCACCAAACACAACCTAAATGTTTAGATTTGCAACAGTCTCCGTTTTCTTATTTCCTTTCCAATTATAATTTGGACAGGAGTTATCTAATCCAGCAAATTTGAGAATGCTGCCAGAGCATGAGGATGGATCTGATGTTCTTATCGAATGTAGAGATGTTTACAAGTCATTTGGCGAGAAGCACATCTTAAGAGGTGTAAACTTTAAGGTGAGTATGTTGTATATATCTGAATTTTGAGTTAATGCTTTTCAAGCATGCAGTTATAGTTAGATGCCAGCTCAAGGCCTATGCCGTTCATTTTGGCTGCATTCATACAGTTAGATGATAAACTTTCTATTAATGGTACAGCAAAAAGACATCGGCTACAAGGGTTGATTCTTCCATATTTTACTGACCCCCCAACATACTTTGATGAGTTTACTCTTTTTCTAAGTTCTGATATCCTCCATTATTATATCCACTCCCAGAGTGTCCACTTTGCTCACAAGTATTTCTTGCTCTCACTTTTTGGTTCCAATATCATATTAACTGAGTGGGCTATGGTAAAGTTCAAAATGTTTTGTACGACAATGTTGACCTTTCAACATGCATCCTACACCTTTTGAGTTCCTGCACCCGTAACTTCAAAAAGCACCTTATAAATAGTACTCCGTATTACGTTTATTTTTCTTGCATTGTGATTCCTACCCATCTGAAATATTTCTATGCCCTACCTTAAAAGTGCCCCTTTTGCTTTAGTGACTATTTCCTCTGCTCTAAGCTTGGAGAGCCTTCAGTTCTCTTCCTATTCCTCCAAGTTTTGTATCTTCAGCTATAATTCAAGTATTTTCCTCCTTTCTTGCCACATTTATACACTTCCATCTACTCCTCCGTCCCACTCGAATTAGGACAAAATTCCATTTTGGGTGTCCCATTCGAATTAAGACAACCCAAAAATGGAAGTGTTTTATTTAATGGGACCCACATTCACACTCACAACAACTTTCCACTCATTATTCTCTACTCCACTTTCTCTCTCCTACTTAACTTTTCATACTCATAACCCCTATTCCACTAACACTTTTTTCTTAATCCCCGTGCCCAACCCAAATCCTAATTCGGGTGGGACGGAGGGAGTATACTTTAGACCAGTTTTATGTAGTTGTGTTATGGATTACTAGGAGGACTCAAGCTCTTGAGAAACTATCGCATTTGCATCTTAAGGAAGCTCGGTACCACCGGAACCATAAGGCTCGTTTTGGATAGTTGTTGTGCTTCCAGATGCTATTGTTCAAAAGGGGATTAGTATTGTTCCCAGTGTAAGAACGATGAAGGTTCTTTCTTTCTCTGCGGGGTCGATTTTTCCTCCGTGTCTAGTAAAGCATTAATCCTTCCCCCTTCCCAAAAAAAGAGACACATTTGAAAAGTCAAACTCTTTACGCACCACTTTTACATATTTAGAATTGCCCTCTCATTTGTCTTCTCACATTGCCCTTTTAAACATTTCCTTCAAGCGACCAACGTTTATTAGTCTCTCATTAGAGTATTTTAGGGAGATCAATTTAAGTTTATACTCTATTTTAGACGCATGACTCATTTATTGGGACTGAAGAAAAAAGAAAGTGTGACATTTTTTTTGTGGGGCAGAGAGTATTGTTGCGGGACAAAGCAATACTCGAAGAGAGTGAGGCATATGTAATGATTCTATGAATTCTTTGTTACATAATATATGTTTTTAGCAGCATGGTCAAACAAGGGGGTCCGTGTTGTTGTGACTATAGGTCCTTGTAGTGCTTGCATGTGTTTGTGTTAGAGATGTAGGATCATAGTTACCGGGAACTCCCAAACCCACCTCGTCCCACTTCCCGGGAACACGCGTCCCGGGTTCACAAGGGAACTCGGCTCAAAGTACTCAAACAATCGTACCGGAAAATAAACGGTCACCAACGTATAATCTTGTCTGCATTTACAATCTTTTATGGTTATCTGCCTTTACATTATACTCTTTTATCTCCCTAAAAGTGTATATATATAGATATATGCAAGTGTGTGTGTATATATGTTATTATATTCAACTTAGTGATGTGTTTTCAATATAAAGCGTACCACGTTCCCAATTGATCCTACCCCCCGCATACCCAAAATTTACTAAGTTACGTTCCTCGTTCCCGTACCCGTCCCGCGTCCCGAAACGTCCCACGTTCCTGGTAACTATGTGTAGGATATACTCCCTCCATCCCAGCACAAGTAGGACTAGAGGAGTGGGCACAATAATTAAGAGAAAAGTAATGTATGTGTGGTAGAAAATGAAGAGAGAGAATGAGTGGGGTAAATAGTAGTGTTGGTTGAATAAATTGAGTGGTGGAAAATGAAGAGAGAGAATGAGTGGGGTTAAATGGTGGGGTTGGTTGAATATAAATATTGAAACATTTCCATTTTGGGCAGTCTCAATTGTTTTGGGACGGCCTAAAAGGGAAAGAAGTACTACTTGTGCTGGGACGGAGGGAGTATGTCATTAAATATGTCAATGGACATAGTTAAGCTCCTTTAACAGTGCAAATTTGTATGCCTAGAAATATCTGGTGTTTCCCACTATTATTGGATACTCGTTGGGACATTTGCCTACTCCATCTGTTAAACACCAACCACTTCCTATAGTACTAATAAATAAATACACTCTCCATCTCATTTCAAATTGCAAAATTTACCATTTTGGGTGTCCCACTTAAAATAGCAAAACCCTAAAATGGAAAGTTTATAATATTTTTAATTAGTGGGACCCACCTGTCATACTCCATAAACTAACCCACCTACTATTTTCTACCCCACTTTCTCTCTCCTAGCCAACTATCTACACTCACAACACATCACCTTTTCAACTTTTTCCTTAATTCCCGTGCATAACCTTATTTTTGCAATTTGAAAGGGGACTGAGGGAGTAAACAATAAAGTACTGCCTTAGTTTTGCAACATTGGAGCCATAATTTCCCTTTCACATATATCACAATCTTGCTTCAGTCTTGCATTATGTCACTTTTAACTCTTAAAATTTTATTCCTTGAACAGATCAAGCATGGGGAAGCGGTTGGAATTATCGGGCCTTCTGGCACTGGAAAATCAACCATTTTAAAAATCATTGCTGGGCTTCTTGCTCCAGACAAGGTATTTGTTTTAAGTGTTTCTACTTGGGTCTTGAGCTCATCCAATGGAATTAATTTGCCATTATTTGTAAGCTTATTAGGGTAAACTTTGGTAGCCTCTCTTGTTTTTATGAGCAGGGAGAAGTTCTTATTCGAGGAAGACGACGGCGTGGTTTAATCAGTGATGATGAGATGTCTGGCCTTCGAATTGGACTGGTGAACGTCTTCCTCTAATACTCCCTTTGTCCCGGAAAATTTGTCTCATTTTGACTTTTTATGGTCAACATAAATGAACTTTGACCAAAAATTGGTGTCAATCTAATAATCACAATGATATACTAAATATTGTTGTTAATAAATCATTAATGATTTATCAATTACTCCATCCGTCCCGGTTTAAGGTTTTTACTTTGATTTTGCATGCTTATTAAGGAGCCAATTATAAACTAATGAAAAATGGGTCAACAAAAGTAGGAAGATACGGATAATCGTTCAAAACACTATTCATAAAGCAAGTGGGTGAGAAATAAGTTAGGTAAGTAACGGTTTTTTTTGTAATTAAATAAACTTTATGAGGACAAGATTGCCCTAAACACTGTTCATACTTTGCCATTTATGGAATAAAGCAACCAAGAACCTAAAATTGGAACAGACCAAAAAGGAGAGTAAGAACCTTAAACTAAGATGGAGGGAGTGCAATTTTTGGAATTTTACTAGAATGATTAGATCTACACCAATGTTTGGTCAAAGTTCATTTGTGTTGACCATAAAAAGTCTAAATGAGACAAACTTTCCGGGACAGAGGGAGTACATTTTAAGTTATCTAATTGGCAACTACTCACAAAGTTGTTGTTTTTCTTTCACACAGGTATTTCAGAGTGCAGCACTTTTTGATTCTTTAACCGTCCGTGAAAATGTTGGTTTTGTTTTGTAAGATACTGGCTATATTTTCTGAATAGAATAATGCATTGCTCAAATTTATTTCTACATCGTTTGCTTTTCACAAATTTCCCCCTTATATGGCATCAATGCATATCTTTCTTCATTTTCTTTTGATTAAACAGGTATGAGAATTCAAGAATGCCTGAGGATCAGATTGCAGAACTCGTAACAGAAACCCTGGCAGCTGTTGGATTAAAGGTACTACGCCAAAAAGCTAATGATGGACCTCAATAATTTAGAAGGGAAATTATTGAAAGTTAACTGCATAGTAAATGAAAGTAGTAAGTGAGTGCTTAAGTCCAGTAACATGCATCCAGTTTGCTGTACTCATGAGTATTCATATTATATTTCAGGAATTATAGTTGTTTCTCATTTTACTACTCCCTGTGTCCCGGAATAAATGTCACATGTTTGACTTTTTGGTTAACTTGGTTGAAGTTTGACCAAAATTAAACGTTGATTTAATAATCTACATGAAATTCTATTTTTTTTTATGATTCTCTATTAAATTTACTTCCGTTAATAATTTTCACAATTTCATGAGAATAGTTAAATTCGAGTAATTTTGCGGTCAAAATTAAGACAAGTTGACCAAAAAGTCAAACGAGTAAACTGCTTTTCTGCCCCTCGTACTATGGCCCCAACATCAATTTGACACTCGTACTATTGAAACAACAAATGTATGATGCGTACTATAGTTTTATTAGCAAAATTAACCAATTTACTATTCAATTGTTAAATTTTTTTAACGAACATTATTTTTTTAACGGGTATTAATTTATTTTAACAAAGATTAATAACTTAACGGAAATTTTTTAGGGAAAAATTGAAAACTCATCTTAACAAAACTAACTTTTGTTATCTCCATCATCTTCCAAAACCCAACATCCACCCCCACCCTTTCCCAGCCCAACACCGCCACCACCGCCCCCATCACCACCGCCACAAGACGGGAACCCCTGCACAGCAGCCGCCGCCGGGACTTGGGGCGATTTTTGAGTTTTTTCACCGGATTTGCGCCGTCGGCCATATCTCCGGCACCTCTGATTATTTTGCTGATCCCAACGGTCAATATGAGCGCCTGAGGGATGCGAACCTACCCCAGAAATTTGACGACGATCCAACGGTTAATGAAGCGGGAATTTGATTTTTAATATAGCGAATTTTTGGAGATTTTCACCAGTTTTCGCCGCCGGCCATTTCTCCCTCTCCGGCAATTATTTGGAAGATCCCAACTGTCATCATGTGCGCCTAGGGGATGCGACCAAAGCCCAGAAGTTTCACGACGATCCAACGGTTAACGAAGTCGGAATTCGATTTTTAAATATGCGATTTGGTTTTGATTTTTGGGTTTGGGAAGATGATGGAGATAACAAAAGTTAGTTATAAATTAATGCTCGTTAAAAAAATTACGTGTGTTAAAAAAAGTTAACGACTGAATAGTAAATTGGTTAATTTTGCTAATAAAACTATAGTACGCATCATACATTTGTTGTTTCAATAGTACGAGTGTCAAATTGATGTTGGGACCATAGTACGAGGGGCAGAAAAGTAGTTTACTCAAAGTCAAACATGACATTTATTATGGGACAGAGGGAGTATTTATTAAAAGTTATGTGGAGAAACCGTATCTTTCTGTTATGGGCACTAGAATCTAATACAATCAATTTCAAGCACTAGGCTCCTACAGTTTACACCCCCCCCCCTCAAATGCCAAAAAACTACAGTTTTTACCTTTTCAACTTGGTTGGTAGAGCGTGGTAAGCTTGAAGTTGTGGTGGTTAAGGTGAAGTCGTATTCTGCACTAAAGTATTTTGGTTATGGATAGAGGAGACAAGTTGATTGAAGAAAATTCTTTTAGACAATTTGGTGGTTAAATCTGTTAACAAACTTGTCTATTTTTTTTGACAGGGAGTCGAGGATCGTATGCCTTCCGAGCTGTCTGGTGGGATGAAGAAGAGGGTTGCGTTAGCCCGGTCTATAATATTCGACACAACAAAGGATGAGATAGAGCCTGAGGTACATTTGCTGGGTGCTCTTAATCTATACTCCCTTCGTCCCAAAATGATAGTCCCATTTCCTCTTTTTGTTTGTCCCAGAGAGTTAGTCCCATTTCTAAAATTAAGGCATCACAATCACTGAATTTCCAAAACTTATAATGTAACCTTAAAATGTTTGAAAAATCAAACGGGACTATCGTTTTAGGACGGAGGGAGTATGGCCTTGTTGAATGTCCTCAAATTATAGAACCTCTAATTAGGTACGCCCACTGGTTATCGGTTAGTACCAAGTCGAAAGTGACCTGAAATTGTGAAATGTTAGTATGATCCTGTAACCAAATGGATATGAGAAAAGTAAATCAATATCCAAATCTGTTACGACTTGATTATCTGAAGAAATCCCATCCTACTTAATTTGAAAATTATGATTTTGAGCTTTTCCTTTTCTTTTGTTTATAAACATGAGCAGGTGATCTTGTATGATGAACCAACAGCTGGACTTGATCCAATCGCATCCACAGTCGTTGAAGATTTGATCCGATCCGTTCATTCCAATGGTGAACACTCTCACGGGGAGCCTGGTCAGGTTGCATCTTATGTTGTTGTGACTCACCAACATAGTACCATTAGAAGAGCTGTTGACAGGTTAAGCCAAAAACCTTAAGATTTCAGAAATATATGTTTTTAGTTTGTCATATTTAGAATAATTAACTTCTAGTACATATAGGCTGTTGTTTCTTCACGAGGGAAAGGTCGTGTGGCAAGGAATGACTCATGAATTCACCACGTCTACAAATCCAATTGTCAAGCAGGTTATCATTTGCTCTGTACCCGATTTCAATTCAGTTTCTCAAAATAAAATGACCATACACGTGTCTAAAGTTTGTTGGTTTTGATGATAATACTTGTAGTATCTTTCGAGTTTCTTTATATGATAATAAGAAGGTAGGTTGAAGTTTGGTAGAAGCTTTTAACATGACATCCCTTTCCCTTCTTTATCCACTCTCCCCAACCCTAAATCATACTCCCTCCGTCCCAAAAATGTTAGTCCCCTTTGAATATTCGAACATAGTAACAACACAATTTCATTTCCATCATTACCATTTTCTTCTCTTCCTTCGTCTTTCATCCTCCCTACACCCTCTCTTTTTTTATCTCCCATCATTAGTTATCACAAGGGCAAGGGCAAGGGCAATTAGGAAAGTTCAATGAATTTAATCCCTCAATTATGGAAATGGGAGCAAAAATGGTAAGTGGGACTATCTTTCTGGGACGGAGGGAGTATAAGGGAAGGGGAAAGCTTTTCTTCATCATGAATGGTTAGTCTCCTTCCATCCCCAAGTAAAGAGTCGCATTTGACATCTCCAATTTTTTGAAAAATGTAGCTTTGCTTGCTTGTAGATTCTTGAAATAACACTAATTTTATTACTTTCTTTTAAAAGTATGACTCCTTTAAAAAAAAAAAAAAAAAAACTTGGACATACTATAAATGAAGTGAGACGAAATGAGGCTCTCTTTTTTGTGATGGAGGGAATATTAATTTACAAGGGTAGTTATTTCTTGCTTACTGTCATAGAGCCTGACTAATTTCTCTTTTCTATTAAAGGGCATGTGTGGTAAAACAATTGCTAAAAGATGATATAGCTGCTACTTTAATGTTTTTTTCAAAAATAAATTATTATTGTTACTCCCTCCGTCCCACAATAAATGTTGCAACTTGTCAACGTTTCCAATGATTGTGCTTTATTTGTTTGTTTATTGCTTGTACAAATGAACAAATGCACTAATATTATTTCCTTTTTTAGAAATGCGACATTTATTTTGAGTATCATTTTGGACAGATGGAGTATCATTTTAAAAAGCTCTTCCTTCTCTCTCTCTCTCTCCCTCTGGACATGATATTGAGTTTTTGAATCCTATTGTTTTTCTAGAGTGCTGTATCCGGTAAGCCTGGTAGTTATTATCTTCTGGTATACTTTTCAGTTTGCTTCAGGGAGCTTGGACGGACCAATTAAATACTAAAAACTTGGTATACAACCTTGCTGTCTGTGAAGAAACAGAGTTCATTCACAGTCGTCAGTCGACCAGTTAAGCACACTCTCTGAGACGAAAATCTTTTACACACGTCATTGATTCAAGAAAATCAATCGCAGCTTCAAAAGGTTACTGAAACTGACAAATTGAGTTCTCATGCCTTTGACAATATATATATATACACACCTGCATATTATAGTCTGCAGCTTGATTTCTTGCACAATGGTCAGAGTATGCTGCATAGAATGAGAGAGCCTTATTTCTGTCACAGATGGATATGTTTCATTTTTTTTTAATTTTTTTTTTTCATTTTGTCGCTATTCGTTCTTCATCGTGCTATAGAGTGTAACTTGTAAGCCTGAATTTCTGGGATTTTAATTTGAAGATACCAGTGTAGATTACAGAAAGGAAAAATCATATCCTAGTTTATACAGTTGCTGCAATTTCCAAACATTGTCATGTTCGTTAATGATCTCTCTCTCTCCCCCCCTCCCGCTGTCGTGTTGGTTAATGATCTCTCTCTCTCTCTCTCTCTCTCCCTCCCCCGCTCCCCTCTCGCTCTCTCACACACACGCGTGCGCACACATGCTTCGGTGTAATAAGGAGCTATCACCCTTTTCCATGTACTCCATCCGTCCCAGTACAAGTAGGACTAGAAGAGTGGGCACAATAAGTAGTGTATGTGTGGTAGAAAATGAAGAAAGATAATGAGTGGAGTAAATAGTAGTGTTGGTTAAATAAATTGAGTGGTGGAATATGAAGAGAAAGAATGAATAAGGTTAAATGGTGGGGTTGGTAGAATATAAATATGTTAAAACATTTCTATTTTGAGCAGTCTCAATTGTTGTGGGACGGCTTAAAAAGGAAAGAAGTCTTAGGGACGGAGGGAGTATTTTGTAACACAACACCTTGATTTTATTTTATTTTTATTTTTATTATTATTTTATTTTTTAAGTTTTTAGTTCAAAGGAAATAATATTATTAGCACGATGGATTGACTCTCTCCTTAGCATTTTGATTCTTTTTATTTTTATTTTTTTAAAAAACTCTCGCCTTAGCTTAAACATGCCTTAATCCGACTTTGCTGACAAATTGCAATATATCTTTTAAACTTTCTTGCAAGTAAAGTCTATAAGAAGAGATACTACCTCTATCCGAAAATGAGTGGATAAAATTACTCTCGAATAAAAATAAATTCAAACACTCATTTTAGTACAGAAGTAGTAAAATCTTACTCATCTTGCAGCATGACTTCAGCATAAGGATTATGTTTATCCTCATCTTGGAGCATGACTAGCCTAAAATAGTTAGATTTTTAATACAAGCGCAAATTGCACTTCGATAACATGCAATTTTACACAAAGTTTCAATTGGTTTTCAAATTCGTTTTTGATCATTTGGTTATTTGAGTTTGATAACCTGTTGCAATGTAGTGTAAAAGCTAACAAATCGTTAATTTATTAACGGATAACATGTCATGTGTCAGTCCCATGGCTTTTTTTCACTCTCTTTGTGATATTGTGAAGATAGATCTTATGAGAGTGTTTGAGGAGTTTTTTAGCAACGGTATTATTGGGAAGAGTATCAATTCCACTTTTATTATTTTTGTGCCAAAGAAAGACTACTTGGTAAGGCTAGTGATCGTAGACCTATTACCCTTATGACGAGTGTGTACAAGATTATCACTAAGGTTCTTTCTCTTAGATTGAGGTCTGTTTTGGATAATACCATTGGTGAAAAAATAGAGTGCTTTTGTAGGGGGCGTCAAGGCATAGATGCCACGTTGGTGGCAAATGATGTAGTAGAAGATTTAGAGAGACAGGGTAAGAACGGAGTAGCGGTGAAGCTCGATTTTGATAAAGCTTATGACATAGTGTAGATACCTCGCCTTGGACCACTCACCCCAATTGCATACTTAGTCTTTTAATTTACTTATTTTCTGTTAGCTTTTGTACTTCTGCTAAGTTCCTGACTGATTTCGTTAGTTCTGGTGGCTAAACTGAATAACAGTGTTCACTTACAAGGCATTTCTATCATTCTATCATTTCTAGAGTCGGACGCCTCTGTTCTTAGGCCCCAGAGGTGCGCGCCTTCTACCCCCTAGGCGGGAGGCGCGCGCCTTTCAGCGTTAGTTACCGATTTCCCTCCAAATTTCCCTCATTTTCTGATTTGTAACCTCTCAACCATCAATGCCATTAGAGGAGAATCTGTCTTTGGCCATTTTCACCCCTTCTTCACCTATAAAAGGAGCCTTATACTCCTTTGAAAAGACCACTCTTTGGATACCAAAACTCTAGGCAAAAGACCATAGGTTTTGTTGATTTTGGTGCGCCGTATTTAGCACCACACTAAAACTCTTAAACACTCTTATTCTCAAGGTATCTTCCTCAAAGTCTAGGTATTCAATTCTTCTATCTCTCTCTCTATTTCTATCTATTCTCATCCATCTCTTACCCCTATTTTATTTTGTAATGTTAAGTATGCAATCTCCATAACCGGGACATGACCTAAAAGGTCACTTCATTAATTGAAGTTGACCAAGGGTTATTGTTGGAGTAGAGATCTAATGGAGACAAAGAGGAGGAAAAGAAGGGAAGAAATCAAAAAGAGGAAAGGAGTGATCCGGCCGGACCACCCTAGGGACCCGCTCGGACCTAGGTGGATCCGGTCGGACCACATAAGAAACATGGGCGGACCAGTGGCCTTGGCGAGAATAGGATCTCCGACGTAAAGTCTAGTCCGGACGGGTCAAGGATAGGGTCCGGTCGGACCCCCTTCTTGGACGGGAAAAGTTGATTTTTTCGGGTCTTTTCGGGATTACGGTTCCGCCCCATAACTCATCGTAACTCCAAATTTACATATTATAGTGCAAGATCGTGGTTTGGTAGTTCCCCCAGATGTAGTCAAACATATTGACGAACTGGGTAAACAATTCTTTGTGTTCTCTTTACTGTTTTTGCTTCTTTTATCGTTCTTGCTTGTTGGGTTTGCGCATTGTATTCTCGCGATCTGTTTGGTTTGGAGGGTCTATACCATAACAACTGGTATCAGAGCTTTGGTTAGACGAGTCAAGGGTTTATTTAAGCAGTCAAGAATGGGCAAGGATAAACAAGCGGTAGAAAAGTTCGATGGGTCTGACTACGTGTTTTGGAGGATGCAAATGGAAGATCTCTTGTATGGTAAGGATCTCTATAAACCTATATTAGGAGTCAAACCAGAAGGCGAAAAACAAGAGGATTGGGATATCCTGGATAGGAAAACCCTAGGGGTGAGTAGATCTACTTTTTCGTAGTGGATCGCTAAAACCACCAAGAAGGCTAAGACCACGAGGGAGCTACTTGATTATCTTACTGAGAGATTTGAAACACCATCTGCAGTCAACAAGGTTGATTTGATGCGCAAGATGGGGAATCTCAAGATGCAAGAGGGAGGATCATTAGCTAAACACATCGATGAGTATATGGATGTTATAGACTCATTGGCTGTGTTGGAGATTACTTTCAGTGATGAGGTTCATGCTTTGGTGTTGCTAGCATCCTTACCAGCGAGTTGGAGCGGGACGGTGACAGCGTTAAGTGCTTCAGCGGGTAAGAATAAATTGAAGTTTGATGATTGCAAGGATCTACATCTAAGCGAGGAAAATCGTATGAAGAAGTTGGGGACACCATCTACTTCGGGATCGGCTTTGGCTACGACTAGTAGGGGAAGCCGGGTTCTAGCAACAAAGGGAGAAAGAAATCAAGGGAAAACGTAATCAGTGGTAAGGGTAAAGCCGTGGATAACAAAGAAAGACCAAGGGTCGCAAGAGGATCGGTTGAGTGCTATCATTGTAAGGAGTTAGGACACTACAAGAGGGATTTGTCCCAGGCGAGGGGATAAATCGGCGAATGTGGCAACTGAGGGTGAAGATGTACTGATTCTGAATGTTAGTGGTTCACTAGAATCATGGGTGCTGGATTCAGGGGCATCATTCCACTTATGCGGGCATGCAGAGGAGATGGAAAATTATACTTCCGGTGATTTTGGAAAGGTCTATCTGGCGGATGGCGAGCCTTTGGTAATCAAGGGGAAAGGGGATGTCAGAATAGGAGCATTGGACGGGAATTTCCTACATCTACACAGGGTCAGACATATTCCAGGTTTGAAAAAGAACATGCTATCAGTTGGACAGCTGGATGAAAAAGGTTACACAGTAACTTTTGGCTGCAGGAGCTGGGTTATTACTAAGGGAGAATCTGAGATCGCTCAAGGTAATAAGGAGGGTACATTTTATTTGGCGAACAACACCAAGAATAGTATCACGGTAGCGTCAGCTAAGGGTGATACGGATTTGTGGCACTGTCGATTGAGTCACATGAGTGAGAAGGGGATGTAGGTAATTTTCTCAAAGGGAAGACTACCGGGTTTGAAGACAGTCGACGTGGGGATTTGCGAAGACTGTGTGTTTGGCAAACAGGCGAGGAGTAATTTCTCGAGGACATGTAGGGCTTTGAGGGAAACAAAGTTAGAATTGGTTCACACGTATTTGTGGGGACCGGCTCCGGTAACTTCTCTAGGTGGTGCGTCATATTACATGACCTTTATTGATGATTCTACAAGGAAGGTCTGGGTTTACTTCTTAAAGGAGAAAGATGAAGCTTTCGGTGTATTTAAGAAGTGGAAGGCCTTGGTAGAGACACAAACGGGACTCAAGGTCAAATGATTGAGGTATGATAATGGTGGGGAGTATGAGCTCGAGGAGTTCAAGGACTACTGTGATGCGAATGAGATTCGCATGGATATTCCAAACTCGGGTGGGAGCAGGACGGTTCATGATGACCAAGATCAAGGGGTCACTGAAGATGAACTACATACTCCAGGACCAGATATTCCGCTGCCCAGATCTAACAGAGAGTGTAGATCGGCTAAGGCTCTATGTTTCTCAAGCAAGGAGAACTTGAAACTGTGTATAGCTTCAACGGCGCTTGAAGAATAGAGGAGGAGGATGGCACTACCCTGATCGAGGTGAGCACTAGAAGGCACTAAGGATGAGTTGAAGACGGATACGAGGCTTGTATACGCGGTTGATCTCTAGGTGGGATATTTTTGGAGTAGAGATCTAATGGAGACAAAGAGGAGGAAAAAAAGGGAAGAAATCAAAAAGAGGAAATGAGTGATCCGGCCGGACCACCCTAGGGACCCGGTCGGACCTAGGTAGATCCGGTTGGACCACATAAGCAACCTGGGCGGACCAGTGGCCTTGGCGATAATAGGATCTCCGACGTAAAATCGGGTCCGGGCGGGTCAAGGATAGGGTCCAGGCGGACCCCCCTCTTGGACGGGAAAAGTTAATTTTTTTGGGTCTTTTCGGGATTCCTTTTGTGTCTAGGTTTAAGTCTTATTCTAGGTTGGCTATATAAGCATGGTCTCGCCCCATAACTCATCGTAACTCCAAATTTACATATTATAGTGCAAGATCGTGGCTTGGTAGTGCCCCAGACATAGTAAAAAATATTGACGAACTGGGTAAACAATTCTTTGTGTTCTCTTTACTGTTTTTGCTTCTTTTTTTTTTTTTTTTTTTCGTTCTTGCTTGTTGGGTTTGCGCATTATATTCTTGCGATCTGTTTGGTTTGGATGGTCTATACCACAATAGTTATCTCCTTACATTTCAGTCCCTCTTAAACCACCCATTTCTTTAATCATGTTAGCATAGGAAGGACTAAAATGAACTAGAACACACTAAATATCAAGACCGGTCGTATGGCCGGGCGGGGTAGGTGCCTAACACCTTCCTGTTCCATAACCTAACCCCTGAACCTCTAATATAATCTCTAATTTTCTCTTTAATGACTAGGGACTATAAATACATCTTTTTATCAGCCATTAAACTAATGCAACCTAGTATGTTTGAGAAACATATTTCTTGATCCAAGATTGAGAATCAAAGATCAAGAACACCAAAATTCATATAGCCTTTGAAGATTAGAAAAGAGTTTTCTAATGGGTCTAGCAATCCAGATCTAGAATGGTTCTAGATATTCATCCGCGTGTGGATACACATAGAGGATGTTTGCTTTAACATCTCAAGTTCGTGTTTCTGTGATCCTGATCTGAAGAACGCGAAGAACGAGGAGATCAAATCTTAAAGCTTGAAGACTTGAAGATTTGGAGATCCGAAAAATTTAAATGCACAACAACGGTTAGTATTCTAAATTCATCTTGCCATTAATTTAATCATCATGAATGGATCTTGGGGCTTAGGGTTTTGTCGATTTCATATTGCTTTATTCCGCTGCGCAAGTTGCCTCAAAACCCAATAGCCCCTACACCCCTCCACCCTCTCCTCCTCCATCTCTCCCTCCCCAGCAAACACCACCTTACCGGACCAGGCACCTCTTGTGGCCAACCCTAGCCGCCACACCCTCTCCCTCCACCACACAAAATATTCCACCACCACAACCACCCTCCTCCGGAAACCTCTACCCGTAAACCCACTCACCTTCAATACTTCCACCACCACACAAGATGATTCGGCCGGACCCCCTCCTTCACCTGACTGGATCCCACCCTCACCCGACTAAATCTAATCCCACACTTTACCAGATCCGAACGGACCCCCTCCCTTACCCGACCGGATCCCACTTGTTGGTCCCAGAGGGCAACAAGGGTATAGAACCGCTAGAGGGGGGGGGGTGAATAGCGGTTCAAAATCTTTTTCGAAATACCCTTGAAAATCAACCAAGTGCTTATCAGTTTGGTCTATTGCGGTTTAAAGCACTAGAACCGCTCAGATAAAATGCACAGCGGAGTTTTGCGGTTTTGGCCAAACTGAATTATAAAGAGTAGGGCAGTTTAAGTGGTTGAAAATGGAATGATGCAACTGACAAGGCACAACTGAAGTATCACAAAAGTATGCAAATCATTTATCAAGTCATTTCACATAAAAGTAAATAAAGTTCATAAACAGAAATGTAAATGACAAGACAGAAAATAAAGATCAAGGACACACAATTTGAAGAGGTTCGTTCTTGAAAGAACTACGTCCTCTACCTAGGTGGTTAGCCTAGGATTTTCTAATAGCTACTAGACTTGTATTGATTTAGAGGAGTTTTTACAAGATTACAAAAGAATCTAAACTCTAAATGAACAATCTAACCTAACAATGCTATTATAACAACCTGTGTTTTCGAGGTATATAATCTATAAGAAAATATACTCCGGGTGTGTGGTGTGGAAAGAAATCAAGAGCTCAAAATATCTAAGTGATGGCGAGCAAGTGATTACTTTCTGTGCAAGGCTGAGTTGTGATGATTTGAAGGCTTGAAGCTTTGATGAAGAACTCTGGGTTTGCTAAGGAGATGATGAAGATATGAATATCTGGGTTTTCAATCTTCAAAGCAAACTTGAATACTTGGGATATTCTCTTTGAAGCTCGGCAACCTTCATTGTTGACAAATGAAGGCTATTTATAGTGAAGGCATTAGTGACCCTTGGACATAGAGGTGAGTCATTTGTGTGGCGGTTTTATGAGCTGTCACAATCCCATTGGTTGACCTGTCACTGTCGTCCTTTGCTTTTGCTTTGTGGCAGGAAGTTGTTGGATCACTACCTGACATTGTCCTTTTAGTTGTTGGAAAAGTGCAACGGTAACTTTTCAAAAAGCGAGACAAACCGACATTCCAAGAATAGCTGAAACATGACTTGAAGTTTAAGGACAAGTCACCAGTCATTCATTTACGGTTGAAAAGCGAATGTTTGTCTTCAAGGAGTAAATGACAGCAATAACTTCTTCAATATCTTGGTCGGCGGTTCCACCAGATGCATGTGCGGTTTCATGAATGAACTTGAAGTGCGCTTTCATCAAAGACACAAACTGCGGTTTTGATGAGGGACTTAAGGCACCATGCTGGCGGTTTTAACGATGGCGGCTTGAGGGACACTAAACCGCTATGGATAAACCAAACATAACTCAGCCTAACTACTAAATATCTAGAAATGGACTTGTCTAAAATTTGAAGTATAACTTCATTACATGTAAGCCTAAAGTCCATAAAAAGACACGTGGAATGGGTCAATCAAATCAGGTGGGTGTTCTAACAATGAATCCTAACAATCTCCCCCTATTTGATTGATGCCATTACCACACTATGATAGAGCAAACATTGTACTTGGTAAAAACATGCTCAAAAGAATATGTATTGAAACTGCATGTCCCAAGTCAAATGCACACACAATGCTAGATCATAGATTTCTAATCTATCAACAGACAAAGGAAATGAAAAATAGATAGATAAGAAATACATTCAGATGCATATAAAGAGATATGATTATGAGAATCAGATATGCATGTTTAAACTGAATGTTTAAAACACATACACTTAGAAAAAAATTTCATGATGAATTAAAGTGCATGGGTTTTGAAAATGCATTGTTCCACAAACAAGTAGTTTGAATAAACAAGGTTTTTGGAATAAGATGCAATGCATTCATTTTCATTATAATCCTTTAAAGGTTTTGGAAGTTACAAAATTACAAGGAAAATAATGAAAGGCAAAACTGAATACAAAAGGATAGAAAGAAATCTAGTCAATTCTATCAGGAACCCTGGCGGCGGCTTGGTCTGCGGTTTGAGCAGCATCAGAAGGCACTACTAGGCTGGCAGTTTCAAACACGTATTCAGCTGACTTAAGACGAAGATGGGTCGGTTCATTTACATTCTCTAAGATTTTTTCAGAAAGCTTCTTCAGGTCGTTGGCATTATGAACCAAGTAGTCAGTTGATGAAACCGTTAGATCAGCTAGTTGGTTTAACTTCTTCTCTAGAGCCTCATTCATTTCTTGGGCCGCTTCAAGTCTGAGAGAAGTCAGCTCATTTAGAGTTTCAAGCTTATGTTCTAATTTGAGCTGGTTCTCCAGAAGGGTTTCAATCTTGAATTCCATCCTCCCAATCCGAGAGTCAATGCAGTTTATCCTAAAGAAAAATTGAGAGCAGAGAGAAAAAATGACCTCAACTGCCAGATCTTCAATGATTTGATTAAGAGTTGAAGCAATGAGTTGATCTGAAGCAGCCTGAGACTCATCGGCTGGAAAAATTGCGAAAGGATTTGGACGACCAGACTTGATTCGTTGCTCTTCATGCTTGTTGGCGGCTCTGAGGATGGCTCCAAGGCGGTTGGCTTTGGATGAAGTAGCTCTAAACCTCTTTAGGTAAGCCGCGATGTCCTGTGCACACTTCCTTTTCAAAGCTCGCGGTTTGGTAGTCCTAACTGCAACTTTGAACTCAGACAAAACCGAAGGGGCAGAGATATTGATCAGTTACGGTTGAGCCGACGGTGGAACCGATGGAGCAAAAGGCAGTGTAGGGGATCCGGATGGTGAAGGAGTGTGCTCTGGTGAGTCAAAATATATCTTTCGTTTCAATGAAGGAGGAGCGGTTTCAACCAACATGGGGTCTATTCCGGCCTTTCTCAGTTCAGCTCTTTCTCTCAATTCCTTTGCAAATGAGCCTTCAATGGGTGAGTGATCCTTCTTGTCATGAGCTTCAGTAAAATCCACTGCACCAGGTGGCCTTGATTGCCAGTGCTCCACAAAATCATATTTCTTGATTAATCTTCTCTTCTTCTTCAGCGGTTGAACCTCAAGATTGTCATCATCTTGCTCAGGTTCATCTTGAACTGCCTCAGACACATCAGTATGCTCAGGCAATACTGCAGCCTCAAACTCATCGGTTTGCTCAGGCTCGGTTTGAGTGGAGGGTTTGAGGTTGGGAAGGCTAGAAAAGATTAGCTGTAACTGTTCTTCAGTGAATTGAACAGTTGGCAGTTTGAGAGGGGATTTTGGAGGAGAGATAGGTTTGGGTTCAGAGGTGGTGGCTCTCATTTTTCTCAAGATTTGCACATCTTGTGCGAAATTCATGGATTTTTCAACATTTGGCTTTATTGGGGAAAGGGGTTTTATCTGGGGTTTAGAAGAGGTAGGAGGAGTTGATTTAGTGAAGGGAATTGGTTTAGATGAAGGTGGAAGCGGTTCAGAAGAGGGATTTGATAAAATAAGGAAGGATTTTGGTAAGGATGGTTTTGGAGGAAGATTGGATGAGGGTTTGGAAGTGTCAGTAATTTTGGCTTTCTTCTTTCTTGGAGCCGCGGTTTCCCTGGGTTGAGCCGCAGGGATTGCAGGCTCCCCCTCAACCACAGACTCCCTCTCAACTGGAGCCTCAGTTCCATCCAGGCTAACTCCTAGCCTATTCAAGGTGGCAGTTTGAGCTGCTTCTCTAGCTCTTGTAGCTGCGGCTTGATCTGTTATGGCACCGGCATAAGGTTTGCCTGACTTATTGAGCCGAGCCTCAGGATAGGGTCCTCTCTGTTCTTCAGTCAAAGGATCAGCATTCCATACCGCTTGTGCAAACCGCCATCCAAACCTGGTTCTGAAAGCATCAAGTTTTGAAGCACCAAACAAGGTCTTCTCATTCGGTTGCACCCACTCAGCTTCGTTTGCCACAGAAGCTTTAAAGATCACAGAATCCTGATGAAGAAACTTTGTTAAAAGTCTGCAGTGAGTTCTGATCTTTGTTTTTCTAGCGGCTTTGGCAGAAGTATGGCGGCTGAGGGCATTAATCATTTCTTGCATGATGATCCTTGGCCAGTGCAGCTTCTTCCCTTTGTAGATAGCCACGCAGTAGTTGTACTGCTCAGAAGTGAAGTTGTTGTGATTGCCATTCTTGCACATCACTCCAGTATCTACTAAATCACACAACATTGCCATAACTTCTCCAAACTCCTTCTTGGGGGTGGACTTAGTGTTGAAGACAGAAACCCCTAAGAGCTCCTCAGTAGTTCGGGTGACTAACTCTGGTTTGATGGAAAGAATTCCAGAATTTTCTAACCCAGCCAGGATAGCAACCTTTGAAGCAGATAAAACCACATCTTTTGTCCTGACAGTGGATTTGATGGCATTTTCAGTCTTAACTTCCCCAGACTCTAAATCTCTGATTTCTTCACCTTTACCATTCAACAGGGGTACCACACAGACAATCCCATTGTCAAAGAATTCTGCACAAAGCTTTTTGTCAAACTTCGGTTCATCTAATTGGAATAGTGGCAGCAGTTTCGATGATTCAAGTAGGGCAAGCAGTTTTCTTCCAACTGCATCAGCTTCGAATTCGACTTTAATGATTTGAGATCCAGGTACAAAGTTGGATTCATCCTAAAAATAATCAAAGTTAGTAAGAGATTGGTGTAAGCAGTTTGATAAACCAAGCATTCAAACTGCTACAAGGAATTCTAACAATGAAATAGGCGGTTGAAGCAAAATATGGGTAAAATGGTAAACACCTAAAACTAGACATGAAAAGAATTTGAAAAAAGGATTTGAATGCATGAAGAACATGATGAACAGGGAATAAACATGCAAAATGAAAACTTAACCAAAACATGAAAGAAGTATACCAAAAGATTCGAAAAGAGCAGATACTAACAAAGTTCTAAAAGAACAAGTTCAAATAACAAACCCAGAACATAGTATCAAAAGAAATATGAAAGAACACCCAAAAACCCAAAAAATCAAAATTGTTCAAAATTTGAACAACAGACAAAAAAATAAGCATCAAACCCAGCATATATGAACATATGTAAGCATAATCAACCAAAAATTGAACGAAAAAGCAAGAAAAAAATATTAGAATACGAACAAGCTTTTACGAACAACAATGGCGGAAAAAGATGAAATGCTAGAGTGAAGGGTTCAAGAAATCATACCATATCGCCTTTGGATGTTTTAGATGTAGATGGAGCAGAAGGGTCGGATGATTTCTTAGGTGCCATTTGAATTTTGAAAAGAGTATGAAAAATTTGGAGGTAGAAAACAGAGTGCAGAAGAGAGAGATGAATGAAGAAGAATGTAAAAAGGTAAAAAGAAATACACTTTGTCTTTTATACTCAAATAACTGTTCCTCGGGTAATGGAACGACGAGAACGGCGCACGATGGTCTCCAGTTGGCGTCCCACGTCACATAAAATTTAATGCGACAGAGAAAATTACAGAAAAGTCCTTATAATTGATATGACATAAAGTAGGGACTAAAATGCAATTTCATACCTGAGCAGTTTGATTGAGCAAACCGACTTACCTTACATCTTCAGCGGTTTTCATGAAACTGATGTCTCTCTAATCTGATGGCGGTTTATATGTTTAAACCGAATGACTTTGCTTTCTTGTCGGTTTTAAAAGAACCGATTTCATTCATTTTGACTCGTCAGTTTGATGGAGTATCTTGTACCGAACCATTTATTGATGCGGTTTCAATGATGACAGAACCGCACACTAGATGACTTTTCTAAGCATAGCCAAAACACTTAAACAAAAGATATTAGAAATAATATATATAGATATGATATCTTAAGTTAGTTCTAACATACCCATTTCTCCTCGTAAGTGATAGAACCTGGAATTTTCAAGCGGTTTGGTGAGGATATCAGCAATTTGATCATCTGTTCCCACCTTTGCTAGAAAAATGTTTTTCTTTTCAACATGGTCTTTGAAGAAATTATATCTTATGTCGATGTTCTTGGTTTTTGAGTGCTGAACTGGATTGTTGGAGATGGATATTGCAGCAGTGCTATCACAGTAGATAGGGCAGTTTTGTTCAAATATCCCGTAATCCTCCAACTGTTGTTTCATCCAGAGAATTTGAGAGCAACAGCTTCCAGCCGCTATATATTCAGCTTCAGCGGTTGAGACTGAAACCGACGCTTGTTTCTTGCTGGACCATGACACAAGCCGCGTTCCAAGGAACTGACAAGTACCACTTGTGCTCTTTCTGCTTATCTTACATGCTGCAAAGTCAGCATCTGAATAACCTAATAGATCAAATGAAGATTCTTTGGAGTACCAAAGTCCAAGGTTAACATATCCACATAAATATCTAATAATACGTTTAACAGCAATAAGATGAGATTCTCTAGGGTCAGCTTGAAATCTAGCATAAACACAAACACTAAACATGATATCTGGCCTACTAGCAGTTAAGTAAAGTAGAGAGCCAATCATACCTCGGTAGAGAGTTTGATCAACTTTCTTACCATGTTCATCTCGATCCAAACTGCAGGCCTTAGGCATTGGGGTATCAACTGGTTTAGCGGTTTCAAGCCCGAACTTCTTTATCAAATCTTTGGTGTATTTGGCTTGGTTGATAAAGATCCCATCATGGCATTGCTTGACTTGGAGTCCAAGAAAGAATGTCAACTCTCCCATCATACTCATTTCAAATTTACTCTTCATTAGCTTCTCAAACTTAACACACATAGTTTCATTAGTAGAACCGAAAATAATATCATCAACATATATTTAAACTAATAATGAATGATTTTTGTGTTTAGCTATAAATAGAGTTGTATCAATTTTACCTCGAGAGAAGCCTTGTTCAATAAGAAATTTAGATAGAGTGTCATACCATGCTCTTGAAGCTTGTTTGATTCCATACAATGCTTTCTTGAGTTTGAAGACATGATTTGGAAGTTTGTTGTCTTCAAATCCTGGCGGTTGGGCTACATAGACTTCTTCTTGTAGTTCACCATTCAGAAATGCACTCTTCACATCCATTTGATATAACTTGAATTTCTTGAAGGAGGCATAGGCCAGGAACAATCTTATGGCTTCGAGTCTGGCTACAGGGGCAAAGGTCTCATCATAGTCGATCCCTTCTTCTTGCCTATATCTTTGAGCAACCAACCTAGCTTTGTTTCTAGTTATAGCACCACTTTCATCCATCTTGTTTCTATATACCCATTTTTTTTCCAATTACAGTGTGATCTCTGGGCCTTGGAACTAGAGTCCAAACTTTGCATCTTTCAAACTGATTAAGCTCTTCTTGCATTGCAATTACCCAACTTGGATCACTTAGAGCTTCATCTACCTTCTTCGGTTCCATCTGAGATAACAGAGCAGTTGAGAACAAACTGTGATCATCTCTGTGAGTCAAACTCCCTCTGGTTTGGACACCAGTACTGATAGGACCAATAACGTTGGCAGTTGGATGGTCTCTATGCTCATTAATTTCAGGAGGGAGGTTGTCTTGAACCACTATTTCTTGAAGATTTTCCAGAGGAGGATCATCTTGATAATCATTGAAATCTTCATTGAAGGTTAGATTTGGAACTGGTTCAACAGTTTGAATGAGATCAGAGGACAGCGGTTCAACAGTTACACCATCAGCGGTTTGAGTAGGTGCGGCTGAAGAATTGGATGTAGCGGTTTCAGTAGGATGGTTGTCAGTTGCTCTATGTCTAGTGCCTGTCTCAAAATCACTAAAATCATTAGCAACATTTAGAGCCATATGTGGCTCAAGGAGAGCATGTTCATCAAATGTAACATGGACTGACTCTACAATTTTTAAAGATGTCTTATTGAAACAACGAAAAGCTTTGGAGTGTTTAGAATAACCAACAAAAATACCTTCATCGGCCTTAGCATCAAATTTACCTCGATGCTCTTTGCCATTGTACAAGATGTAGCACTTGCATCCAAATATCTTGAAGAAGGCAATGTTGGGTGATCTGCCTCTCCACAATTCATAAGGAGTCTTGTTGTGAACTTTGATGATGAGGGAGCGGTTTTGGGTGAAACATGCGGTATTGATAGCTTCGGCCCAGAAGTACTTGGGAAGCTTGGCTTCTGCAATCATAGTTTTTCCTGCTTCAATCAAAGTTCTGTTCTTTCTTTCCACTACTCCATTCTGTTGTGGAACTCCAGCGGCAGAGAAATTATGATCAATTCCATGATCATCACAATATTGGGCAACACCATTGTTTGTAAATTCGGTTCCATTATCTGAACGCACGGCAACAATGTCATCCAATTTCTGAGTTTGGAGCTGTCTAAAGAGAGAGGTTACGATGCCATAAGTATCATCTTTAGAGGCCATCATTTCCACCCATGTATATCTTGAATAATCATCAACCACCACAAGTGTATAGCGGTTTCCTCCAATACTGGCGGTTGGGACAGGTCCAAATAAATCCATGTGCAGCAGTTGCAAACAGCGGTTCGTTGAAGGCGCGGTTTTACTAGGAAATGACTGTTTGGGCTGCTTTCCAAGCTGGCATGCTTTACACTTTTCATCATGATGGTCAGCCACTTTGGGTAGTCCTTTTACTAGACCATCCCTGCGCAGTTTTGCTAGATACTTGAAGTTCAAGTGGCTGAGCCGCTTATGCCATAACCAGTTGCTTTCACTTATATTTTTGGCTACAAAACAGAGGTCAGCAATAGAAACAATATTGCTTAAATCTATCATATAAACATCACCTGTTCTGTTGCCAGTCAGTAGAGTGACTCCAGAGGAAGCATCTTTGATATAACAGCTAGTTGATGTGAAGATGCAGTTCATTCATTTGTCACAAAATTGAGATATGGAGAGAAGGTTGTGCTTGAGTCCTTCTACTAGTGACACATTTTCAATAGTCACATTTCCTCGTTTGATTGCTCCATATCCTACTGTTTCTCCTTTCTTCTTGTTGCCAAACACTACTGGGGGACCTTTCATTTGGATGAAACTGCAGAGTAGTTCGAAATCTCCAGTAATGTGTCGTGAGCATCCACTATCCAAATACCAGAGATCCTTCTTCTTCTTAGCGGTTCCAGCCATAAAACATGAAATCTGAAAAATAAACATGAAAGGTTTTGGTCCCCCTTATTCCTTGGGTCCTAGGGTTAGCAGCTTTTTGGGACCCACACCTGTTTGACCTTAGGATTTTTACGTCCCTTGGCATTGGGTGTGAATCTTAAAAGACAATGACCAAAATCAGCACAAATAGAACAATGAATTAAGCCAGGTTGTGGTTGCGGTTTTACAAACCCATTACTGACCTTCGGTTTCTCATGTTTTACTGGGTCAGCGGTTTTGGCTTTAACAAAGTTAACCTTCTTGAGCTCAACCTTTCTCTTAGGTACGGCTTTAGGAAATATAACAGGATATTCCTTAAGCCGACTAGGAGCGGTTTCATCACTCAATACTTCCTTGGCTGCCTCAGCCGCTGTGGATTTCTCTTTCCACTTTGGATCTCTCCCAGTCTGGTTTTTAGGATACTCATAGAAATAATTTTGCTTTTTAATTTCTTGTGTTGAGCCCTTTTTACCAGCATGATTCACCTTAGGAATTTCTTTGGTTTGTTCAGTTGGTTTCACACCACCTCCAGCACAGAGACAAGGACACTTACACCCATCATCAGTTTTAAATCCTAATCCACTTTTCTCCTTAGAGAGAATTTGTGAATTAACGATTTGTTTCATGGTGACACCAGACTTAGTCCACATATCGGTCACTTTTTGAAGTTCATCCCTTTGTGCAGTAAGATCATGGATTCGAGTGTGAAGTACCTCGGTTCTGTCCTTAAAGTAGCGGTTTTCTTCCACAATAGAGGCTATCCCAACAATTTGGAGCTTGAGTTTTTCAATCTCCTCCTTATGGGACTTGCACTCTTTTTGGGAATATTCAAGTTCCGCAGCCATTAATTTATATGCCTTTTTAAGCACAGTGTGTTGTTGAAAAATAACATTAGCACGTTCAAGTACCTGGTCATCATGGCTTTGTTCGGTTTGATCCTCAGGAGAGTAGTTTGGTGAAGTAGGAGTTTTGCCTTGTTTAGCTTCAGGAGTTCTTGGTGAAACTGACTTCATTTGATGGAGTGGCAGTGGAAGGCTTTCGTCAATTTCAACTTTTTCTTCAAATCCCATTAGGCAAAGATTTGCAACTCCTTCATCTTCATCACTATCATCTGTATCATCCATGTTAATGGTTGTTCTCCTTGTTCAGCAACCATTCCTCTTCTCTTGAAAAACTTCTTGTTAAACGGTTTCTTGGCAGGAGCGGCTTCATAGCGCGGTTTGGGACAACTGGAGGCAAAATGACCTGGTTGTCTGCAGTTGTAACAAACAAGATCATCCATTTTCTTAGCATCAGCTGCTTTGTTGAATCTGGTTGGAGGGACAAACTTTGCAGGGCCGCCTGACTGAGATTGAGCTCTGTTCTTTCTGAACTTGGTGTAGTTTTTCACATAGAGAGCAAACTCGTCATCATCCATGTCATCAAAGTCAACTTGAGTAGAACTGGATGCTACACTTTGAGAATTTTGAGATGGAGTGTAGGATTGATGAGATTGCTGAGGTTGAGAATAGGGTTGATGATGTTGATGGTAAGGTTGATGAGGCGGTTGGTAATACTCTGGAGGTGCGGTTTGAGAAATATATCTTGGAATATTTGGATCAAAAAAAGCGGTTTGTAAATGGATATTAAATGCGGTTTGATGGTGATCTGGATTGTAAACTGGAGATGTGGCATTGTTGAAAGCGGCAAGAGAAAGAGACTTGAATCTGTTTTCGGTTTCATGAGCTTCCTCAAGCTTGAATTCAAATACCCTTAGCATGGCATAAAGATGACGAAGATCAAGAGCTTCCAGATCTTTGTTGTCTTCAATATTGGTAGTTTTGATCAGCCATTTGCTACCAAGAGATTGCATGAATCTCATGTTCAGGTCAGTATTGGAATACTTATGCCCTAGAGAGAAACATACATTGACAATTTCCACGAACCGCTCATAGCATTGGCGAAGAGATTCCTTTGGGTCTTTGACAAAGTAATCAAAGAGCCTTCTCTGTTGGTAGATGCGGTTCTTCTTGGTGTCGGCATCTCCTTCCAGAAAGTCAATGATGCCATCCCATGTTTCTTTTGCGGTATTGCAATCTAGAACCTTTGAGTGAGTTCTTAGATCAATAGCTGATACAAGCATGGACATGGCTCTACCATCAAAGTCCACATTCTGTTGATCAGTTTCGGTCCATTCAGCTTCCGGCTTCTTGATTTCCGCGGTTTGTCCAGCAGTACCTCCATCAGGGTTAGCCTTCATCGGGCACATGGGGATTTGGCCTGATGGCTAGAGCTCTTGGCTTCCAACCTGGAGGTCATGGGTTCGATCCCCCCAGAAGTTAGAGGGAAGACTTTCTTTCCCTAGGATTTATCTCCTAGGCGCTTCTGAGCGTGCATGTGTGTGTGTGTGTGGGTGTGTGAGTTGAATAAAAAAAAAAAAAAAAAAAGGGTTAGCCTTCATCGGGACATAGGGTCCATTAACAATTGCAGTCCATAATCTGCGATCCTCAGATATCATGTGCTTCTTCATCCTATCTTTCCAGAAGATGAAACTATCTTCATTAAGAATAGGTAAGTGATTAGAGTTGGATGTCTGCATCATATGGGAGTTTATGTTTGCCATTGGATCAGCACCCAAGCGGTTAAGCTTGTAAAATGATTTTTGGTGGATAAGCTCTGATACCACTTGTTGGTCCCAGAGGGCAACAAGGGTATAGAACCGCTAGAGGGGGGGGGGGTGAATAGCGGTTCAAAATCTTTTTCGAAATACCCTTGAAAATCAACCAAGTGCTTATCAGTTTGGTCTATTGCGGTTTAAATCACTAGAACCGCTCAGATAAAATGCACAGCGGAGTTTTGCGGTTTTGGCCAAACTGAATTATAAAGAGTAGGGCAGTTTAAGTGGTTGAAAATGGAATGATGCAACTGACAAGGCACAACTGAAGTATCACAAAAGTATGCAAATCATTTATCAAGTCATTTCACATAAAAGTAAATAAAGTTCATAAACAGAAATGTAAATGACAAGACAAAAAATAAAGATCAAGGACACACAATTTGAAGAGGTTCGTTCTTGAAAGAACTACGTCCTCTACCTAGGTGGTTAGCCTAGGATTTTCTAATAGCTACTAGACTTGTATTAATTTAGAGGAGTTTTTACAAGATTACAAAAGAATCTAAACTCTAAATGAACAATCTAACCTAACAATGCTATTATAACAACCTGTGTTTTCGAGGTATATAATTTATAAGAAAATATACTCCGGGTGTGTGGTGTGGAAAGAAATCAAGAGCTCAAAATATCTAAGTGATGGCGAGCAAGTGATTACTTTCTGTGCAAGGCTGAGTTGTGATGATTTGAAGGCTTGAAGCTTTGATGAAGAACTCTGGGTTTGCTAAGGAGATGATGAAGATATGAATATCTGGGTTTTCAATCTTCAAAGCAAACTTGAATACTTGGGATATTCTCTTTGAAGCTCAGCAACCTTCATTGTTGACAAATGAAGGCTATTTATAGTGAAGGCATTAGTGACCGTTGGACAAAGAGGTGAGTCATTTGTGTGGCGGTTTTATGAGCTGTCACAATCCCATTGGTTGACCTGTCACTGTCGTCCTTTGCTTTTGCTTTGTGGCAGGAAGTTGTTGGATCACTACCTGACATTGTCCTTTTAGTTGTTGGAAAAGTGCAACGGTAACTTTTCAAAAAGCGAGACAAACCGACATTCCAAGAATAGCTGAAACATGACTTGAAGTTTAAGGACAAGTCACCAGTCATTCATTTACGGTTGAAAAGCGAATGTTTGTCTTCAAGGAGTAAATGACAGCAATAACTTCTTCAATATCTTGGTCGGCGGTTCCACCAGATGCATGTGCGGTTTCATGAATGAACTTGAAGTGCGCTTTCATCAAAGACACAAACTGCGGTTTGATGAGGGACTTAAGGCACCATGCTGGCGGTTTTAACGATGGCGGCTTGAGGGACACTAAACCGCTATGGATAAACCGAACATAACTCAGCCTAACTACTAAATATCTAGAAATGGACTTGTCTAAAATTTGAAGTATAACTTCATTACATGTAAGCCTAAAGTCCATAAAAAGACACGTGGAATGGGTCAATCAAATCAGGTGGGTGTTCTAACAATGAATCCTAACACCACCCTCACCCGATTAAACCAAATCTCACACTTTACCAGATCCGGTCGGACCCCCTCCCTTACCCGACCGGATCCCACCCTCATCCAGCCACACCACTGTCCTCACCCGGCAACAACCTATCACCCTCTAACTGAACCTCTGTCCAACCCCCCTCACCCGTACAAATACACACCGAAACCCATCATTATGACATAGAAACCACTCCCTCCGTCCTTCCGACATAAAACCATATCCCTTGCAAGGTACAAATCAAACACCCTGTTGCAACATATAAACTACAACCTCGTCATTGCAACGAACACTACCCAACTCATTTTTTTAAGACGTCCAAACCACATATTTCGTCATTGTGACATAACATTCTTCTCACATGTGAGGGGTGAAACCCCTACAAAGGTGACGACCAAGGTGACACCACGTGTTTCAACCTTTGCCAAACCCATCACAGCAACATCACCCACGTCCGGGAACCTATCCAACACTACCCAACTCATTTTTTTTAAGACGTCCAAACCACATATTTCGTCATTGTGACATAACATTCTTCTCACATGTGAGGGGTGAACCCCTACAAAGGTGACGACCAAGGTGACACCACGTGTTTCAACCTTTGCCAAACCCATCACAGCAACATCACCCACGTCCGGGAACCCATCCAACTCAACCGATTCATCACACCTGTTAATCTCATCACTCTCAAGATTGGACTTATCCAAGGATCGTCCATCTTGCGGGGGCATATAAGGAATATTATATATTCCAAAAGTATATTTGTATATATTTACTTAAAATTCCTAGAGATATTGTGTATAGCGATTAGGAGATTCAAACTTGTAACACAAGCTAGATTATTTTAGAACTCTTGTAACCATATATATATATATATATATATATATATATATATATATATATATATCATAATAAAATTGATTCATTCATATTACTTTTTCTCTCTACCATGTATGTTTGACTTCGTCTAAATCTCCTAAATCCTAATATATCATTGTCCTATAAGGGAGCTTCAAAAGACCTCGAATGATCTTCTCAATTCTTACTTCTTCCTTCTCCTTTCGCGGCATTTTTTTAACTGACCCCTTCTACCTATCTTGCTTATCTAACAAACCCTAATATAACACAAACAAAGAGGCAGTATAGAAATCTCTTGAAGCAATAGAAATTGGGCCCTAAATGAATTCTTTTTTTTTTCCTTGCATTTTCTTGGAATTTAGTCAAACCTAATGGCAATGGATGTATGAAACTATGGTTGATGGAAATGTTAGGGAGCTGAGAGAAAATTTGATGGAAAGGGTTCGAATTGGAGAGAGTTTAGCAAGAGAGAGAAAGGGAGAAAGAGATAGAGGAGAGGTTAGGAGGGAATCTTGGAGCTCTTTCAAAACTTTACTACTTCCTCTACCATCAGTCTGCTTAGAGAAAATGTTAGTCCATATAATCGTTGTTTGAATGAATTTTGATTAATATAATAAATTATTTTTTATTATATGACTAAGAATTTAAAAATTAATTTTGATAATCTATTTAATATTAATTTTTAAATATTTATTAAGATAATTAAAAGTAACTTAAATTATTACTCAAATTTATTCATAATTCATAATAACAACGGAAAATAGGGACTTTATCTTTTTGAAATATGGAATGAGGGGAGTATATAATACTTAATCTAATATCTAATCAACAGCAATGTCCTTTCAGTGTTTTTGAATTTAATTTCTTTTGAACCGAGTGTCTTTGAATTTTAACAAAGTGACACGTTAAAGTTACTGTCCAAAATAGTTATCGTTTTTAGATAAATTTTGATCTAAAATAACTGTCATTTCCTTTAGTAAAAAACATTTAACTTTCACTTTTACTCTTATTTTGCTACTTGTTGTATTGTACTCTCTCAGGTTTAAAATAATTATCGTTTTAAAAATAAATGTTTAAAAAAAAATATTTGACAATTTATTATTATCAAGACATCACGACTCTTTTGTGTCTATTTTACCTAGTGTAAAGTATGTCTTGTATAAG